>ML299804.1:26813-48367 GCA_005239495.1 Nicotiana undulata | reverse complement strand
TTCCTTTTTTTTTTTTTTTTTTTTTTGCTGATAGTGAGCTGTATAATATTTTTTAACTTGAATTGTTTTGGTTGCTTTTGGCAAACAGGATTCGTCGTGGTCACCAGGTTTATCAACAAGTATGTGCATCTTGTCATTCAATGTCACTCGTTTCATATCGTGACTTGGTTGGGGTAGCATATACTGAGGAGGAAGTAAAGGCCATGGCAGCTGAGATTGAGGTGGTTGATGGGCCTAATGATGAGGGTGAAATGTTCACTCGTCCTGGTAAACTGAGTGATCGTTTTCCTCAGCCATATTCAAATGAAGCAGCTGCTAGATTTGCTAATGGGGGAGCCTACCCTCCGGATCTAAGTCTTATTACGAAAGTATTGCCTCCCGTCTGTTTCTATTTTCAGTGTTAACTGTTACCAGCCCCAGTTTTCTTATATTCTGTTTCTCAGGCACGTCATAATGGTCAAAACTATGTGTTTGCCCTTCTAACTGGCTATCGTGATCCTCCTGCTGGTGTTTCGGTATGTATCAGTGTCCTTTGTGTATGTTCTTCTAGGCACTAATTTCTTTTCTTAATATTTTTATAGCTTTTGCGCTGCTGGTTTACATACACAATGTTTTTTCCCCTATCTTCCTTTTTTTTTTTGCTTTATATTTTTTCCACAATGTTTAGCTGATTGTGTGGTCTTAGTGGCCTGAGAAACTATGTAAATTGGGATTACTTCTCTAGTCTCACGTTTCTCTCAAAACATTTGAACCACTAGTTTGTCTCTAGAGAAGTTACTCCTAACATATGACAACTGTAAATGGTGACAAAGTGTTTTCTTCTTTCCGTCTGGAATCGAAGTAGGATAACTTTCCAGCGCTTGTTGTGTGATATGTTCGATACTGCGGTAGAGGGGGCAGGGATTTTGAAATGCTATGACACTGATTAGGCTTCTCATTCTGTGTAGTGTGTATAATTTAACCAATTGCTAGTGGAATCGAGAAGTGGGAAGATTAGAGTAGGATTTATGTTTGATCACAATGACTTGCATAGGATCATATAGAATCTCGTATGAGAATTTAGGGTCTTGATTGTAGTATTGTATTAAATGCAGTTCAGACTGTAGATCTTAATTCTATTTTGCAATCACAGTGATGCTATTTTGTCAATTTATGATCTTTTGTTGTATGTTGTTCAATTGTGCGGGCTGTGCGACAAAATCCAGGACCATGGGTGCAAATAAACCATGTCAAAAGAATTGACCGATGTATATTACAACTTTGTTTTTTAAACTCATTTCTAGCTTATGATCAAGAATAGGTGGCAGAATTACCTGGTACCTGTGCTGGTGGGATAACAGGTATCTGGTGGAATAATCGAGGTGCACCCTAGCTGTCTGAAACACCGCCGTATCAAAAGAATAAAAAGTCAAATATAACATGTATACTATGTTCTTTGTATATTTGCTTGGATCTTACAATCCTACTATGATCCAATCATTGGATCCTAAAATGATCCTATGTAAGATCTCCATTCTAGAAACATGCTTGATGCATTTGTTGATTTCTTTACTTAACCCTCCTATTCGTGGTTGTTTACTACGAGCATTATCTTATCTAAGTTAACCATTTAATTAGAAGATAATTAGAATTACCAGAGACTACTGGTCACACTTGCCCTCCTTTCCCTTTCCCCCTTTCATTTTTTTCTCTGCTTGCTTTCTGTCTTTTGTTAGAGTAGGAAATTGGTGTATCTTGTCTCTTCGACTGATCTGTCAAAATTCAACTATACTGTAGATTCGTGAAGGACTTCACTACAATCCTTACTTCCCTGGTGGAGCTATTGCGATGCCTAAAATGCTTAATGACGACGCTGTTGAATATGAAGATGGTACCCCTGCAACTGAAGCTCAGGTTGGATCTCCTCGTCACTTTACTGGAGCTGACTGCGTCTAGTTTCACAGCTGTGGCTATACTAATCCATTATGCTAATTTGTCCTTATATTATGCTGTAGATGGGGAAGGATGTGGTGTCATTTTTAACTTGGGCTGCTGAACCAGAGATGGAAGAGAGAAAACTGGTTTGTTGTTTTTGGTGTTTATACAGATGATATATGTGCTAATTTTGGTAGTAGTTTCTGATATATTTGTATTCCATTGCAGATGGGCTTCAAGTGGATATTCGTGTTGTCCCTTGCTCTACTTCAAGCTGCTTACTACAGGCGTTTGAGGTGGTCTGTTCTCAAATCACGGAAGCTGGTCCTTGATGTTGTCAATTAGAACATCCCCTATTCGAATGCTTGTGGAAAGACTTGAGCAGGCAAATAATATTTTCTTTCTCGAAATACTTTTGTTGTTTGACGTCTTATTCTGGAACGGCCTGTTTCTTGGTCAAATCGAACAGGCTATACAATTTTTCTTCTAGTTGAAGTTAGAATAAGAAGCTCCTGTAACTTTAGTTATTTAAGTTTGGCTTTTATGGGGGAGACATTCTCACCTTGTTCAAACTTCCCCTGTGGTTTGCTATATTCCCAGGTGTCTGAGTGACCTCGTTTTTCAAAAGGCATCTTTCTCTTTCGGCATTGTTTTGGAGGTTGTAACACATGTTGTGCAGCTTGTTTGGCTGTTCACTGTTTGTGAAATTTTACACAACTTTTCCTTGCTGCATCTGTAGTTCTACGATTAAACTTGTTAAAGCTGCAATATTGCACTTGAAATCCAACGACATTGATTGAATAAAAATTCTAGTGGTAAGTTTTTTGCTATTGGATTGGCGGATTTGCACTTTACGTGTGTTACATGTATTATCGAACAATTGAATATTAACTGGCTCTGGCAAATGAAATTGCTTGGCTATGTTCTCATTGAAATTTTCAATTAATGAGAAATGAATATATTAACATGGCGTGCTTCTTGCCATTACTATTGGTATGTCATATGCTTTGTTTTCTTTTTCTTTTTCCCCTTCTCTCAAGTCCAAGATGGTACTACTAATATTTTATCCAAGTCGGACCACACTTGATGTAGTTGCTAGACAAGAGAAGGAAATCGATTCTCCTCCTTTTATTCCTTCAGTCCTTTGCATGTATCAAAATCTGATCATGTACGTTAAAACGGAGGACAAGATAACCGTTTTTACATAATCTTCTTACATTGAAGAAATGGTTTATGAAATGTAGGTCACTATTAATTCGACACATTTGAGAGTGCCAAATAATGGGATTTTCTTGATTA
Organism: Nicotiana undulata; assembly: GCA_005239495.1. Classification (NCBI taxonomy): domain Eukaryota; kingdom Viridiplantae; phylum Streptophyta; class Magnoliopsida; order Solanales; family Solanaceae; genus Nicotiana; species Nicotiana undulata. The sequence goes on along the minus strand of ML299804.1, from coordinate 45,154 downwards.
CAAGTTATTAAGGCACCACATTCAAAGTATATATTGTAGATATAGGGTGTGTTTGGTGTGAGCACGTAATTTGCCTCACAAAAAATAGTCCTATAAAATCCACAAAAAATAGATTTTTTCTAATTATTTTTAATTTTTATAAGAATTTTTAGGAATTTTTCGTTAATTATTGTTTGCATGTTAGTTGCATTTTATGCATATTTAATATTTAAAAAAATCATGAAAAATACCACAAAAATATCCAAATCTACGTTGCATAGCATTTTAGGCTTCTATTTGCATTTTTAGGATTTAATTACGTTTATTAGTTGCATTATTAATTTATAATAAAACAAAAAAATAATACAACGGGTCATCTTATTTTTACCTGTTAGTTTTTAAATTAATAATTTTCTTTCATTAGTGTTAATTATTTAAATGACAGAAATAGATAATTAGGTTTAATTCTACAAATTAGACTTGATTTAGGGTTTTAATTAATTTGATTAGTATTTTAAAATAAAAAAGAAAGAAATAAAGAAAGAGAATTGGGCCGGCCTCAATGGCCCAAAGATACCCCTAATCTGCCCCAGCCCAGATCTTCCTCACTCGGTCCGGNCCCCAACCCCCCCCCCCGAAAAAAAAAATTTTTTCTTTTTTTTTTTTTTATTTTAATTTTTTTTTTTCTTCCCCCCCCCCCCCCCCCAACACACACACAAAACCATACGACCCCGTTCAAGCAGCGTTTTAGTAACGTTCAATCTCAGTCGTTCGTTGATCAAGATCTAATAGTCCGGAACTCCCCACCCTATCCCTTAAACTTGTCTGAACCCCAAAACTCTAAAGACCAACTTCATTTCCCCCCTCATCTCTCATCTCTCACCACCCGTCGTCTCCGTAGCCGGAAATCTCCCTACGATGGCGGACAGTCGCCAAATAACCCAAAAACCTCTCCATATAATCCCAAGCTTCCTCTCATCACCAATCTACCGTTAAGTCCCTTCAATTTGCATTAGAACTCCCTGAATTTCAAACCTCAAAAACCCTAGAAACCCAAATTTTCCCTTTTCTGATTTCTTTGACAAATTCACCCGTTTTGACCTAAAACTTACATTGGTCAATTGTTATTAACAAGAACAATTGATTAATGTTGGTTTTGGCTCATTTCGGAGCCATCGAAATCCGGCCAAGCTTCATGTTTCACTTTAAGTTGAATTGTCTTTCCTTTCATTATGTACGTCCTCGCCTTATCTCGTTTCTGTTTTTATTTTGTTTTAAAGAATAAAAAATAAAGAGAAGAAGAAGCAATGTGTTTTGATGCTTAATTGAATTTGTTTGGTGAATATTAGAATTAGCTTAATTAGGATGGTTAGCTTATTAACAAATTAATTAACAGTAGAATAATATTTTTTGCTAAATATACTTGTTTTAAGTATTCACACGTTAGACTTGTTTTAGCTGGTTGTGATTAACAATCTAATTGCATGTTAATTAATCTCAATTATTGAGTTAATTAGGTTAACTTTGCTTCTTTTGTTTCTTGGGACTGATCCATATGATCTTTTGCTATGGCTCATTTGTAATTAACAAAAGTTTAAGGGGTCAAAGAAATTTGAAAAAATGAGGGAATCTGAGTTGGCTATGTGGGAAGCTTCTAGAAATGCATTAAAGTATAAAATGAAAAAACTAAGTCAAAATTGGGGTAAAGGGGGAATTTTCAGAAGTTAAAAGGTTTAGAAAATAAGAGAGAAAATCTGAATTGGACAGTTGTCCATTTTTAGTTTTAAAAAGATGCTAAAAATTGGATAGAAAAGGACAACTGTAGAAAATTGGTTAGAAAAGAAGTTCTTTTCTCCTTAATTTTAGGGAAGACACATGTGAGGTGAGCTCTCAATTTTTTTCCTTATAAAGGGAGCTATATTTCTGCATTTAGGGGACACACCATAGTTCACCCACAAAATTCACTCTTCATTTTCCATTTTACTCCCATTCCCTCGCTAAAACACATACGTGTTTTTACACTTCAATTCTCTGAAACATCAGAACTCCCTTTTTCATTGTGAAATGATTTTGCATTAGAGTTTCATTGGTCTTGGGCCTACTGCTGGATTTCTGGGTTGAAGATTGAAGCTATTGTGTGCTGTTTTCTGCTGCTATTTACTGTTACTGTGTAGCTAAGTTCTCTTCCCTGACTTTCTGACCTTTATTTGGTCATTTATCTATTGTTTATGCTTTCTAGGTATGTAAATATTTATACATTCATCTCTTTTCTTTGAGTTAATGAATAAATGTTGTCTGGTGTTATATTTGTTCATGACTTTGTGGACTTAGTTTATTTTTAGCCACTAAATAGTCAAAAGAGATATCTTTGTTGATCTACATCTATATTAGTTGTTCATCTATTGTTTATGTTACACTTATTCTTGATTTTGAGTTGCTGAAGTTGCTTAACGATATTTTCTCTGTCAATACTTGGTGTTAGTTAACCACTTTTAAGCATGTTAGTTAGTGTCATTTTGTTTGGTATTGATAGTTGATGATTAGTAGCTGAGAATAACCTGCAATCCTCAGGTCATGAGCCTGATGAGTTGACCAATTCCTCTACCCCGCTTCTTCCCCTTCTCTTTCGAACTCCGAAAACAAACTCCTCAATCAATATCAACAAGATGTCGTGACCGAGGGCCAATCTCCGTCCGGCCCGAGGAAACCTTNTTAGCTATTGTTCTTGAGAAATGACCCGGTCTGGCCCATTCCTCGAACGAAGTTTTTACGTTGTCTTTCCAGGCTGTCTTTTGCGTGCTATTCCTTACGCCCTGAGAAAGAACCTCCACTTGGGAATTTAAAGAACCTAAAGGAGCATGAGTCATATATTCTGCGGAACGCCGTTCCTGCCAGAGATAGAGAGATATTTCTATAATTAGTTCGTTTCTTTTCTATTTTTCTATCTCCCATCTATCTATTTTCTTTAGTTATTTACTAGAGAAATTATGATCTGGAAGTCGATCCGGGGCAAGTGTTCGGATCTATTATGACATAGCCTTGAGGCGCTCAACGGACCTTTTAACCGGTATCTGGGGAATAAGCATCGGCTAACTCTGTGCCAGCAGCCGCGGTAATACAGAGGATGCAAGCGTTATCCGGTTGAGGCCCGGGAGATGAGGGAAAGGAGAGAGAAGAAAAGGTAAGGTTCTGCTGAGACTCAAGTCCCCCTGCCAGAGCTCCCCGAACCTGAAGTGGAAGTCGAGGGGCTGCTCAGTGAGAATAAGCGTCAAATGATTTGGACAGTTGTCGCGCTGGCGGAGCAGGGAGCCTACAGGGAAGGTTGGGGCAATGAGGAGCTAGACGAGTATCTGCAGAACCTCTACCCCATCAACTACATCTATCGTTGAACCAACTNTTCCCGTGACTTTATGGGCTATCTTTCAAGTGTGCGACTAAATCCTTCAATGTTACGTAGTCAAATGTTAGAAAATTCATTTCTAATCAATAATGCAATTAAGAAGTTGGATACCCTTGTTCTAATTATTCCTTTGATTGGATCGGGAAAGGTGAAAAGAACCCTATTTAGGGAGTGCAATAGAGAACCTGAGATCCGATGCGAACAATCAATCGAAGGAGCGGAGATCCTTTTGCCACTATCTTTCTTTCCGAAAAATGCAGCCCCTACCATTAGTCGTCTATGGAGATCTGGGATTCGGTATTGAATCAATCCAACATTTCAATCCATTCGATTTTTAAAAAGGATTACTAATCCTTAACTTTTCGAGGAATCCTTTATCAGTGGTTGTGAATGACTGATCTTTTCAATCTTTTCGACCTAGGCCCTTCTTCAAGAGTGCCCTTTCCCCAGCCTCCAATCGTCTCAGAAGAGAAGACTAAGCTCAGACGAATTGTAGTCCGCCCCGGCCCCTCCTTAGTGACTTTGGTCAGGAAAGGGAATAGGGCAATAAATAGATGCTACCATGAATGGCGCATAGCAAAGCAGCGCCTAATACACCGGTGAATCCCATAATATGAAACGGGTTCAAGGTCCAATTATGAAACCCTTAAAAAAGAGGATGAATCGAAATATAGCTGCTACACCAAAACTAGGTGCAAAGAACCAACCAGACTGACCTGGTGGATAAATCAGAAATACAGAAACAAAAACATCAATTGGACCAGAGAATGTGATTGCATTATAAGGTCTCAATTGAACAGATCGAGCAAGCTCGAATTGTGAGACCCCAATTCTTGACTGGAGGGGACACCAAAGGCCCTCCGGTCGGATGAATGGAGGACCGACCGACTCGGGTTTTCACGAGCGTTGGCGGGTTCTGGAGTGCCTGTCAAGGGTGCTAGCGCATACCCCGGGGTGATCATCACCACCTGCACCTCACATCTCGGCACAGTGGAACGTGTAACCCGACTGCTGTTCCATTCAACTACATTTGTTCCTTTAATCCATAGCTTAAAAGAACGCAGCAGCGAGACTTTCGGGGTCAATCAATCGGTAGTCCTCCAATTTCTTCTCGAAAGCCTGTTTATAAGAAATAGCTTATGCCACTCGTATTGCCCTGAATTGACAAAAGAGGCTTGGATTGGAGATTCTTGTGTAAACATTCAAGTTGACAATCGGCTTTCTAGACAGCCAGTGGACTCTGAAACCAATACCAATGACATCCCTGGATCTAAGAATAACGTAGCACAGAAAACCGGACTCACAGGCACATGAGGTCAAATTCCGATTGTTGTGAAAGTTACTGAATGAATCTATTTTATTCTAATTTGATCTAAGAAGAAAAAAATCACGCTCTGTAGGATTTGAACCTACGACATCGGGTTTTGGAGACCCACGTTCTACCGAACTGAACTAAGAGCGCTTTCTTATCAGAATAGATAAGACTGTAAACAAGGTGGATGATCCCAAGTATTGCAAATATCACCGCATCGTCAGTCACCCTACAACAAGATGCTTCGTCTTAAAGGAGAAGATCATGACGTTGGTGAGATATGGAAAGATGATGTCACTTCACATTTGAGGCAATATAGGAGCAAAGCAAGTTGTAAGTCTGACCACCAGTTGGTCAGATCTGCATCCGACCAGGCCAAGAGAATCAACTCAAAATTATGAAGTATGGTGACACTATGTCTGTTTCCCAAATCGAAAGAAAAGCCATGGATAGCACAATTTGGATTTCACAAATTACATGCAAATTAGTTACGTATTTAGATTTCAACGCAAGATTTATGTAAATGATTATATGTCTCTAGTCAAATTCAATATAAGAAAATGAAATTGAAACATGTATTATTATTAGATCTAGTTCGTTCCTTGTCCTTGAAATCTGGAGTTATTTTATTGCCATGCATTTGCTGTACCCCCAGGTGAACTCCACAAAAACCCGGGATGCTTCTGACCCATTGCATTGAAGTTATAATTACCCACAACATTAACTTCCTCAATTGAGGCTTGACACTCTTGAGTTGGGTGTGTCCTCTTCCACATATGTCGCATGCTGCATGAGGCTCACTTTGTATCAAAGCTAAGGTCGTATTCCTTATTTATTTGGCCATGGCATCAAGGTGTACCTGCATAGACGTGTTATCATCAACTTGGTGAACACAAGTTGATTTTCTTCTTTCAGCACTCTTAGAGGGCCACTGATTTGCAGCTTCAGACAACTCATCAAGAATAGTGACTATCTCATCTGGTGTCTTCTTCATCAACGGACTCCAGCTGCATTACTCAGTGTTCTCCGTGAGGCCGGTGTCAATCCATACCAAAAGTCCTGGAGTTGCATCCAGAGTTCAATTCCGCAATGTTGACACTTTTGTACTCCTTAAACCTCTCCCAAGCTTCAAACGCAGTTTCAGTCTCATTCTGGTAGAAGTTATGGATTTATTTTCTAAACTTGCCTGTCTTAGCTGAGGATAAATATTTAGCAAGAACTTTTCTGGTCATCTCTTCCCATGTTCTAATTAATCCCTAAGGCAAACTTCGAAGCTAGTGCTTTGCATCATCTTTGAGTGTGAAGGGGAATTCCCTTAGATAATTTCTTCTTGTGACACCCATTGTATTGAAAGGTGTTCATAATCTCCTCGAAGTCCATCAGATGATTGTTTGGATATTCGTTCATCTTTCCTATGAAGACACAATTGTTTTGGAGGGTTTGGAGCAACCCTTTCTTTAACTCGAAATTATTGGCTGCAATTGGAGGTCTTCTGACATTTGATAAGCCTTGGTTGTAGACCGATCTAGCATAATAGCCAAGTGGTCTCCCAACACCGGGAGCTATGTTTACGAACTTTTCTGGAACCAAAGGTTGATTCTGAGCAATTCTCTGAGCCCTCTCTTCTTCATATGCAATATGTGCATCTCTAATAGCTGCTTCCTCTGCATCCCGTGTAGATTTTCTCTTTGCCGAGTTTCCTCTCTTGCAGCCAAATCAACATTATCATCATCTCTGGCCATACTTTCTTTGGTTGAGGATTGATGTAACGACCTGGTCGTTCGTTCTGAGAGTCATAACCTCGTTTCCCCCATTTCTGCTTCTTTATGTGTTGTTCAACTGTGTTGAGTTATATCGAGTTGAAGGTTTGGGTCCGGAGTAGTTTTGGAGCAAAATAAAACACTTAGTCTCTTAGTTTGAAAACTACGTTAGAAAAGTCAACCGAAAGTTGACTTATGAGTAAACGAATTCGGATCTTGATTTTTATGATTTAGTTATCTTCGTGGGGTGATTTTAGACTTAGGAGTGTGTCTGGAATACAATTTGGAGGTCCGTGGTAGAATTAGGCTTGAATTGACAAAAGTTAAAAATTTGGCGATTTTGGCCGGCAGTGGAAAATTAGGTATCAGGATCGTAATAGAATTCTGAAAGTTGGAGTAGGTTCATACTGTCATTGGTGACGTGTGTGCAAAATTTGAGGTCATTCGGACGTAGTTTGATAGATTTCGGCGTCGTTGACGAATTTTGGAAGTTTAGAAATTCTTAGGCTTGAATTCGAGGTTCATTTGGTGTTTTGGGTGTTCCGGTGGTTTGACTAAGCTCGGACAATGATATATGACTTGTTGGAATTATTGGTTGAGGTCCCGAGGGCCTCTGGTGAGTTTCGAATATGTTTGGGTTGTGTTGCGCTCGTTTTTATTACGTTTCGACGTCGTTTCTTCTAGCATAAATGATATCATATTGAACAAATGAGCTTCGATTTTTGTTTTGAATGAAGCATTAGATTCATATCGTCATTACGGACCCGTTTAAAAAAGAATCGTCGAATTTGGACATCGTGTAAGGATTTTATGGTCATTTTACTAAGGTTGTCATATTTTTCAGATTAATTACGAAATTACCACTGACAACATATTTAAAAATCTACACTATACACAAATATTAAAATCTACATATCTCATTCATTATAAGGTCAAATTGAGTGATTCAAAAACCTAAATTAACTAAAATTTCACAAGCAATCCATTGGAGGCATAAACTGCGAGTTTCAGGATTAGTTGGAACGAGAAACGAGGCAGAATAGTGCGCAAATATATATATATATATATATAAAACTAGGGTTTGTTCTTTCGGTCATATTTTGAGTTGGGGAGCTCGGATTTGGGCGATTTTGGAGGCGATTTCTTACCATAGGGATTGGGGTAAGTGTTATCTATTCGGTTTTGGTTATATTTCATGAATCCATCTTCGTTTCTGGGATTTGATTGATGATTTCAAAGTGAAATTGAGGGAATTAGGGCTTGAGTTTTGGAGAGTTTTAGGTAGGGATTTGTAATGACTCGATCGATCGTTACGTAGAACCTGCATTATATTCACTGTTATTGCCTTGGCATAGGTTGGTTATACTGTTTATGATGTGTTAGAGTTGGTTGGCTCGGGTTCAGAATGGTTGTAGTGAAAATTTAGTCACTTAGTCTTTAAAAATAGCCTTATAGTTGGAAAAGTCAACTGAGAGTTGACTAATTGGTAAACAACCTCAGATGTGTGGACTTTTATGGCTCGGATAGCTTCGTTAGGTAATTTGGGACTTAGGAGTGTGTTCATAATATTTTTGTGATGTCCGGTGTAGAATTAGGCTTGAATTGGCGAAAGTTAGTTTTAGGATTTTCGGTCGGCAGTGGAAAACAAGCTATCAGGGTCGGAATGAAATTTCGAAAGTTGGAACAGGTTCGTAATGTGATTTTGGATATGTCTGCAAAATTTCAGGTCGATCGGAGTTGTTTTGGATAGTTTCGGCATCGTTGGTGGATTTTAGAAATTTCAAAGTTCTTAGGCTTGAATCCGATGTGATTTTGGTGTTTTGATGTTATTTTTGTGTTTTGAGAGTGCAACTAAGTTTGAATGATGTTATGGGATATGTTGGTAAATTTGGTTGGGGTCCCAAGGGGCTCGGGATTGATTTCAGGTGGTTAACGGGCACTTTTGGACTTGGAGTAAATGATGTTTTCTGGTGTTTTTGTAGAGGAAATTTACCCTATGCGTTCGCGGAGGACCCCCCGCGTTCGCATAGGGGAAGTTGAAGGCTGTGGGAAATTCTTATGTGCGTTCGCGAAGGGGGAGGTGTGAACGCGGAGGGTGGGGAGTCTGGGCATCGCGAACGCGGTAGTAGGGGTGCGTTCGCGGAGTGTGTTAGCATCTGAGGGACCCTAGGCCATTTGTGCTATGCTTTCGCGGACCTGGGGGTGCGATCGCGAAGGGCTAGGGGACTGGTCAGTGCGAACGCGGACAGGTAACTGCGATCCCGAAGGGGAAGGGGGTTGGTCAGTGCGAATGCGGACAGGTGACCGCGATCGCGAAGAGTAAAGACCTGGCCAGTTAAATTAAAACCCTTCCGCGACCATTAACCTTTTTACACCATTTTTGAACGGGAAAAGAGCTTTGAGGCGTTTTGTGAAGAGAGAAAATCATTGTTCTTCATCGAGGTAAGGATTTTGGACCCTAAAACTCGATTATATGTGATTAAGGAACAAAATATCAATGTTTAATTCATGAAAATCAGTAGAAAAAGGTGAAGTTATGACTTGAGATTATGAGACCTTTAGGGGACGATTTGAGGGGTCAAACGAACTCCGATTTTAGCGTTATTTATATGTACAAACTCGTAAGATGATGAAGAACATTTTGGTATAAAATTTCTCGAGTTCCGAGACGCGGGCCCGAGGGTCTGGTTTTGGCTAATTTCGGGTTTTATGCTAAAATTGGTACTTTTCAATTGGAATTCATTCTTTTAGCATAATTTGATTATAAAAATATGATCTTTATAGATTTGGAGCACTCGGAAGTTAATTATAGAGGCAAGCGGGTTGCTGAGTAGCTTTTCGGGATAGTTTGAGGTAAGTAATGTCTTTAAATCCTGTCCTGAGGGTATGAAACCTCGGACTTTACATCTTTTCACGGATTTGGAGTGACGCACACACTGAATGACGAGTGTGGGGCGTGCAGGAATTGGAAATTTGAAAAAATGTTCCTTTTTAGGCAACTATTGAGTTGCGAAACTGCTTTTAAAGCCTATTCTCTATAGTACTACTATGATTTGACATGTTTGGGTTGTAAGCCATGTTTGGGGCCTAGTGCCGATCTGTTTTAACCCATTGGGGGCTATTTTACTGATATTCCTCACTTTGAAACTATGATTTTACACTTAGTTTTTCTTGTTAAATTGTTGACACTCCTATTTGATGATATTACTATTTCATGAAATGAAATACTATTTTGGGTCGAGAACCCCATTTTATTCATGGCCCGAGTGGCATGCTGAGAGTGTTAGTGAGGCCGAGGGCCAATGTTGTGAAGATGTTATGATATCAGAGAGGCCGAGTGCCTGAAAGTGATTTATGCCATGATGTGGCTTGTTTATAGTGCTTGGGCTGTAGGAGCCCCTCCGGATTCTGTATACACCCCCAGTGAGCGCATGTACCTACTGAGTGCGAGTGCCGAGTGATGAGTGATTGGGAGGAATGAGTGACAGTGAGGTTGGCCGCGGGGCTGATACTGAGTGATGGTGAGGTGCTGAAGTAATTGTTACGAGTGATGATTATGGCCCGAGGGGCAGTTTTATGATGATATTTTTACTGAGTTTTTGACTCTGATTTACTTCATTTTTCAAATTGATATTACTGAGAGTTTTACTGAGATATATTGAAAATATACTTGTTTCAAAGGATTTTCTGGAAATTGGTTTTTGAACTCATGTATTTGATGTATACTTTATGGAGACTTAATGTTTTATTGTTTTGTGGATTGGTGTATCTGTGCTGTGTGTTTCTTATTCTCAGACTGTGATTTATTTTCATTACTACTGAGTTGGCGTACTCATAATTACTCCCTGCACCCCTGTGTGCAGATCCAGGTACCGGTTTGGAGCAGTAGTCGCCGAGTTCATTTATCATCAGTTTTGGGATCTCGAGGTAGCTGTTCAGCGTCCACAGCTTCTCCACTTCCCTTCTTCATATAGTATTATTATTTGATTCATAGACATTTATTAAGACATTAGTAGAGTTAGTTTATATCTTAGATGTTCATGATCATTGACTCAAGTCTTGGGAGATTTGCTTGACTTTTAGATTATTATTGGGGCATAAAGACTTGAAGAAATTATTTATACTCTGTTTGTTGCTTATTATTGATTTTTGAAATGTTATAATAGAACAAAAGTGTAGTTATGTGATGGTTGGCTAGCCTAGTTCCACGATAGGCGCTATCACGACCTGTTAGGATTTGGGGTCGTGACAGGATTTGAGGGACCAAACGGAGTCCGATTTTGATAAATTTTATATGGTTTGACTCGGGAGAGGATGAGGGTTTTTATTTTTCCATTTTGACTGATTTCGAGACGTGGGCCCGGGGGCCGGATTTTGGCCGATATTAGATTTTTGGCATATTTTGTAGTTTTTATTGTGGAATTCGATTCGTTAACCTATGTTGATGGTATTAATCTAATTATGGTTAGATTCGGAGCTTTTGGAGATCGGATCTAGAGACGAGGGCATCCCAGACTAGGGTTTTTCGTTGTTGAGGTAAGTAACAGTTTTAACTCTAGCTTTGAGGGTATAAACCCAGCGAATTTGATATCATGTGACTATTTAGCGGTGATACCCATGCTAGTTGACGGGCGTGTGGGTGTATTGACTGAGACACCGTCCCGTGAGGCCTCATGGCCATCATCTGTTTTTACATAGTTACTTGTTGTCGAACTTGTCTGCCTTCATGTTAGAGATCATGCTTAGGCTTTATTCATACTCACATTATTTGTACTCAGTTATTGGAATTATTGTACATGTTTATCTCAGTCTCTATTATTTGCTAATATGTTGTGATACTTGATGTGGGTTGTGTCCCCTTATTTGTTGATGATGGTGAGGCTAGTGAGGTACATGATTGAGTAAGGCCGAGGACCTGGTTGTGAGGATATTAATACCATAGCGCATGAGCTATCCGCGTAGCACGTGAGCTGTCCGTGCGAGTCCAGGTATTGATACCATAACGCGTGAGCTGTCCACGCAGCACGTGAGTTGCTCGTGCAGATCCATGTATTGATATTATTGCACGTGAGATGTCCGTGCTTAGAGCATATTATGGTACGTGAGTTGTCCGTGCCTAGAGCTTGGGCTTTGGGAGCCCCTCTGGAGTTGAGTCTATTGAGTATTGAGTGTTGAGTGCTGAGTGCGAATGATGAGTGATGGAGTGACACTGCTGTGAGGTAGTATTTATTTGTGTGGTTGATGTATTTATCTGTTTAAATTTCTTTGTGGCAATTACTGATTTATGGAATTTACGTGTTTATTTCTGTTTATTTTTAAATTGTGAAAATAAATAATTGGACTATTTTGTTTAGCTTGTCACTACTACTCAGTTCCTTAGTTATTTCTGTTACTACTGAGTCAGTTGAACTCATACTACACCCTGCACTATATGTGCAGATCCAGGTGAGTTGGAAGGTGACAATCGTTGAGTTTAGGTCGGCTATCTGTGGAGACTGCAAGGTAGCTGCTAGCGTCCGCAGGACCTTGTTACTCCTTTTGTTATTTCTTCTTTTAGGCAGTTATATATCTTAGTTCATATATTTAGACGCTCATGACTTAGTGACACCCCGATGTTAGGGTCCATTTTCGCACTTTATATTAATATTATTTAGAGTTGATTTAGTTTATGAGAACTTTAAATGTTGATATTGTTTTATTAAATTCTTAAAATCAATCAATAGTAATATTTCGGGAAGTAAGCTTGCCTAGTAACATGATAGGCGCCATCACGACCATGTATGGATTTTGGGTTGTGACAATTCCCCAACCTTCTCTATATTCTAGGGGAGATTTCTTTCCTTCCTCAACTGTCACAGTTGTTTCTCGATTTCTGGTTCGTATGGTAGCAACTCCTTCCCGGAAGACCGAGTCATGCACCACTCTAAACACGTAGCATGCGCACAATCAAAGAACATCCAAACGTAAAAAGAGAAAATTAAAATAAAAGAAAAAAATTCCTGAATTAGCACTACAAACTATTTCAAACACTATTCATTGCCAATCCCCGACAAAGACGCCAAAATTTGACGAGCACAAAACACACACTTAAATATGCTCGCTAGTCGAATATAGTATAATATAATATCGCATCCACAAGGATTGAATTTAAACAGAATTCTTGTAGTTTCTAGCTTGATTGCTATCCAATATGGTCAACAATTGAGATTTATGTGATTAAACTAAAACTAACTAAGAGTCTAAACTATTGACGAATAACAATTGACACAAGTAATGAGCAAAAAAAGTTATCAGTGGGAGAAGATAGAGTTGATAGGATAGGTGCAAGGCAAATTTTTGGGATTTAACTCTAGATAACTAGATAATTCACTTCTAATATTCAAGTGAGTCTCTCGAATTCACTTAGTTATTAGTTCAATTGTTTAGTAGAAATTTCTCTCTCGATTAAGTCTCAACCTCACAAGATGAACCAATTTTAAGTACGTGAAGATATGTAAGAATTCGTAGTGGATTTGTCTTTTGGAGACCTCTCTCAATTATCCTCCTATCTAGGTTTAATCAACAACTCAACTAGCCTCTTCAGATTACTAAGAAGAATTAATGAATTCAATCAACAACATAGAATGCAAAAATATCACAAGTTATGCCTCTCTCGATTACATGAACTAATGAATATAGATGCAACGATTAGAACATAAAAAATGATTCAATACATAAAACTAGAGTAATAATCCACAAAAAAGTATCAAGACACCAAATCCATCAAACCCTAAAGATAACTACTCCATAGATAAGGAGTAATTTATCACAAATATGTTTAAGTTAAAGGAAAACATAAAACGATCCAAACTCGTGTCTTGAGTGAGGATTGGATGATGAAATCCTTGTGCTTTTGCTTCTCCCCTCTTCCTTGTCTTCCTTAGGTAATAGATGTGTCTAAAGTCCCAAAAATAACGTTTTCCCATGTATAAATACCAAGTAGGGTCGGGACCAAACGAAAATACCTTTTCCTACGCAAAATAGGAAAATTACTCTATAAAATTTGTACATTCGTGCACATGGGGCGACGCACCAGGCGGGGCGTTAGTGGGAAACTTCAGAGAGCTAATTTTGACAGGCAGCCGAGATTTGCACTAGCGCGTCGCATTAGTGCAATTTTCTCAAAGTATGGATTTTGCTCAACCCCCGAACACGATCCCGGCTTAATCCCTTGGGCTTTTACTCAGAATTCAAAGCTTCAAATAACTCAAATTTATTGTGTAACATTTACATCACTAGGAATCACTCCTACAACGCATAAAACACATAATTAGTGCAAAATATTAGCGATTAAAACTCAAACTTAATTAAAGTACAGTAAATTGGAGTGCAATAAGCGATTAAAACACGAGATTATAGCCTACCATCACTTTTGCGGCTCGCCGGCCGTACCTGGTCTGGGCTCAGGAATAGCTGTTGCCACTGGCTGGGCCACGTCCACAAGTAGTGCGCCCGGGGTCTAATATACCACAACTGCATGCCCAAGAGTCTGAGTAGTAGGGGTCTATGCTCCCCCTCTCGCTTGAGATGTGTCGGGTCTGCTGGAAATTAACCACCCTGATTCATAGTATCCATGAACCGTAGCATACGACCCATGACCTTCTGAAATCCCGACGCGGACATGAAATCCACTGGGGCTAGGTCTGCTGCAGATGCCTCGCCCTACTCCTCAATAATGGGATCCTCTACTGGATCCGCTGGTGGCTTAACTGGAGCAACCCTGGGATGTCCTCGTCCTCTACCACGGGTTGGAGCCCTCCTTTGGCCTTTGCCTCGACCTCTAGCAACAAGGGAGCAGCTCCTCCAGAGTATGGAACATCCGCTGTGCGCATTCTCACTATCTGTGAGAGAATTAGAGAAAGATACTTAGTATAACATCCTATAGCCTCTCGAAGATAGGTACAAACGTCTCTGCACCGATACGCAAGACTCTATTAGGCCCGCTCATAACTTGTGAGACCTGCGTGAACCTAATTCTCGAATACCATGTTGTCACGACTCAATCACTCTTATAGGCCGTGATGGCGCCCAACATTATCGCTAGGCAAGCCAACAGTGAAGTAACTGTGTGATTGTTTCTTTTAACAATTTAGAAATAGTTGATTTTTAGTTCTTGGATAAATAAGAAGTGAAAAATTAAATAACATGAGAAATAGACAGTTTTAGAAGCAAAGAGATGAAGTAAATAATAAAAAATCATCAAGTGTCTACTAGCATAATTTCCAAGACCTGGTGTCATAAGTATTTGAACTACTAGTAGAACATACAAAAACACTAAACTACTATCTGAAATAAAGTAGACAGAAAGTAAAAGAAAAAGAAAGACTTCGGGTGCTGTAGAACGGGCTCGGAATGCAGCTCACCGCAAAGTTTCGAAGTATTAGAAATGTGCGATGGGATGATAACCAGATGCACCTGCCTCAGATCCTGCACGGGCAATGCAGAAGTGTAGCGTGAGTACATAAGTAACATGTACCCAGTAAGTACCTAGTCTAAACTCGAAAAAGTAGTAACAAGGGGTCTACTTCGACACTTACTATGGGCTAACAATAAAATACCGAAATTCTAAACAGGCATGGGCTATATAAATGATAATGAAAATTCTATAACAAGCAATAAATAAGCAAATCTTTCAGTGATATATCCCAAATCAATTTCAATCATTTAGCAATTTAATCTCTCAAGCCAATAAATCGATATCAAGTATAATTGGGCTTCACGTTCCCTCAAAGTTGTTAGGCCTAAAAGGGTAGCCTTGCAAAGAAACAAGAATAAGTTTAAAGTCACAAAGACATTGGGAATTTTAGCTACCATTTCTGCAGAAAGGTTTTCTTTTAGAGGTTAAAGACGTCTTGGGCTTTATTGCAAGCCAATGATTTTTGCCAGTATGTAAACTCTTTCTAGTCCCCAAATATAATCCTTTTGTTTAGTTTAAAATCAAGATATTAAAGTTATTAAAGCAAAGCATATGAGTATTTGGATTCAAATAAGATTTAATATTTCAAGACCTAACTATTTGATAGCATTGAATCTTCACATACCTAAAATCTATAACACCCGGATCTCACACATATAACCTTGCATTCTAGGAAATTAGACAATTCTTGAATACTATGCTTTTAGACACGCTTTTAATTGATCAAATCATCGTAACTATATACATGTTCGCGTGACATGATTACGATTTCAAAAATAAATATTTGTAGCAATGCTTTAGGGGCGCACTTAATCGATTGTCATAATTGTGTACATGTGACATGATTATGATTATGATTCCCAAAAATAAATCAAAGTACGCGTTCGTGCGGCTTTGGCCTAACAATCCTGATAATTAATAAAGCGTCATAAATTGTGTACACGTGTGCGTGACTTAATTTTAAGCGCCCCAAATAAAACAGATGCACACACACGTGGTTCATTTCAAGATAATTGCATAACGCCGTAATTAAAAGCGGTAAAAGGTAAAACGCACATATGTTCTAAAATGCGTAATTAAACAATTTAATTAAGCCATGTACGATTAAAGCGACCATACTAAAACCACGGAATCAGGGAATGTCTAACACCTTCTCCCGTGTTAACACAATTTCTTACTCGGTCATCTAGTTTCGCATACTTTAAACAGTGTCAAATTTCCTCGATTTGCGATTAAAATAAATCGGTGACTTGGGACACCATAAATTATCCCAAGTGGTGACTCTGAAATTGAATAAAGTATCCCATTTCGATTAATGCCAATTAAATTAGAAAAACTCTCGATCCCCTCAGAAAAAAGGAGGTGTGACATTTGGTATAATGAAAAATATTTTGTTGAAAAATAAGTGGTAATCTTACTAATTTTCCAATTTTGGTACGTAATTAAGGAAAATAACTTCTCAAAAGTATTCATAAATAATTTAGATACAATTAATATGAAGCCATAAATAAAAAACAAGAACTGAAAAAAATATTTCTTTTGTGCGGGGGTTGGGGTGAGTGGTTCAGAAAAACGAAAAACAGAAAATTGAAAATATAAAAAAAAAGTAAAAAAAAGTAATAATTTTTTTTGCGGGGGGAGGGGGGTTGACAGGGTTGGGGTGGGCGGGCGGCGCAGAAAAACGAAAAAAAAACAGAAAATTGAAGTTGGAAGGGGTTGGGCTTAGATATGAGGGTAAGTGGAGTTTTTGGAAAATGTTTTCCTAATGTTTTCTAGGAAAGTCATTTTCCTCCAATTTTAAGAAATTGTGATATCTAAAAAATATATTTTCCACACTATTATGTACAATCAAACAGTAAAAAATGAGAAAATATTATCCGCTTTCCGTCGTACCAAACACACGTAATATCACGAGTAATGTTCTTTCTTTTTTTTGGTATTAAGTAATGTTCTTTCTTCTCTATCACTTTTGTGAAGAAAAGGTTACGAATGGGAACGGAACTTGTCCCAATCAACACAAATTAGAAACTAGCCAATAGTCAAGTTCCACAAACAAAAGTTATACTCCCATTTGTCGATTAACTTGGCTTTATCACATCCGACGTCCAAGTACGTGTCCCTTAGCTTCACCAATATCATATGGAAATGAGAATAGAGAAGAATTGAATTTCCATAGATATTTTGATTGGCTGTGGGTGCATGATTGAAGGAAACGAGTTGTTTATTGTTGACTGGAGGGACCATGCATGCCATCGAAAGATTGGCTTGTTAAAGGTTTTGGGGTACGAGATTTGATCTAATATAAAACTAGATTTCCTATCTTAGATAATTGACAAGTACTTGGCGTCCACTGTTTTGCGGCCACAACACAATTTCAAGAAGAAAAAACATGAAATTCTTCTATTGCTAAAACAAGTAACTTAAAAATCTTGAATGGAGATGCTAACTCATGATTGGCGAATGTTAACACGTCGTAGCAAGACAAATACACTTATTCATAGCAGAAAAAACGCTTATTTACTCGTATCTGAAAAGGTTGCTAGATACTTGTATACGCCATTGCACTTATTACTTTTAATTCGATTTAATTGATTGATCACTAGTTCTTTGCACCAACTTACTTATATTTGTATACTGAATGATTCGACCAGTGAAATATCTAGGCCTTACTTAATCCATATTTTGAGCTTAATACACGAAATTACTTCCACAAACATGTGATTTCAAGGAGTCATGTGACCAAACTTCCAAAGTTAGGTAAAGTATATACAAATAACGAGGTGCTTGCTATATATATATATATATATAAATATATCACAAAGTTGTAGACTGTTCTAGTCTTTTGGTAATGGCGCAAGGACAAATTAAAATTATGGCCTCACACTTAGGACCACAGAATTAAAAGAGGGGAGGGGAGCAACAGAGCAAGGGATGACACACGTTGTTGTATATGAAGAGATATCCTATAGGCTTTTACCAGCAATCCCTCTGGATTTTATTGTGTCACTTTTCAAAATAAATATCATATCAGAATTTATGATTATAAAAATTTAATGAGAATCTTTTAAAGTTTGTGGTTGTATAGAATAGTAGAAGCAGAACGATAATAAATACTAGTACTATGTACAATGTTTCAAATTAAAGTGAAGAAACGTCATATATATATATATATATATGAAGTAAAACTGTTGAGCAATTCCTCATTTCTCTAGATACTACAATTATGCCATGTGTAATGTGGATACCTCAAAGGAAGCATCATGTTATTATATCTATATACCCAAAGAGTGCTGGGCGCAACATATATACTTGCCTCAAACTCATAAAAATGAGCTTAGAAAATGGCCTAGGTTCATCTGTGTTATTACTGTAAATTTCCAAAATCTAAAGCTCATATATATATATATATATATATATATATATATATATATATAC
>ML299804.1:0-18998 GCA_005239495.1 Nicotiana undulata | reverse complement strand
ACCACAAGGAAGGAATAATCAAGTGCTCGAGATCTCATTCTTCAACGCTCAAACACTTGGGGGACTATATAATATGGAAGGCCATGAAGAAGCAAAGACTACCAGAAGTCATAATGCTCGAGCCTAAAAAACCATTCACCTAACAAGTCAAGTGACACGAGTAAAGGAACTGAAGACTCCGGCGCGAGAATTGTGAATGCCTACTCTGAAAACCCTCGAACCATGTTCAGGTTAGAAGGCAAAATATTAGCTACAAAGAAGAAATGTACATCTCTTATATAAAAAATTGTTACATCTAAAACAGTTAGGGATAGAAGATCATCATCATTGTACTTAGCCAAAACTGTTGTAATCAAAACATTTACGAAATCTTTGTACTCAAATAGAAAACTGTTATTTAAATAAAAACAGTTACGAATGAAAGATCAAAACCCTTGTATATATTCTAAAAACTGTTATCAAATAAAACAGTTACGGATTATAATACATTTCTCTCGTACTTACAACTGTTGCAAACAAAACAGTCGTGGGAAAAAACCCAATACTTACGAAAACTGTTACTAATGAAAAACAGTTACTTCCTTGTATTGACTCGAAAAAACTATTATCTACCAAAAACAGTTACAAAATACAAGTGATTATTAAATCTGTTAAAACAAATAAGTAGCAACATGAGTTTTAGATGACAAACGTAACACATGTAAAATGTTGTGAAAGTTCAAGCAAAAACCTCTCACAAAAACATTCTTAAAACATGTGCAAAATTCTTATTACTCTATTGCATTTTCAATGAAGTTGAGACGTCTTTTTCATTAAAACACTAATTAAAAGGGTCCTAATTCCCAAACAAAGCCTTTTATAAACAAAGGCTAAATCTTATACTACATCCATCATAAAAGGGTTCAAAGTAAAGCACGCATCTTTATGCAAAAAAAGTTAAGAGGTACGGAAAAAAACCTCAGCAAAAGAGATAGACTTGAGTAAAGAGTAAGGCTCAAAATTCACAAAAGTCTCAAACGAAAACATTGTATTAATATAAAAGCGGCTAAGTAAAAAACTAAGTACTTAACCGCATAAATATGTACATTTTTTAGATGCCCCTAAGTTGTCAGTTGGGGACTTTAGAAATTTCAAACTTACTCCCGATGGAGCTAGGAGTAATAACATCAATCCAATAAATAAATAAATAAATAAGGGGGGATGACTAAAAAGTCTTCATTCTTGAGGAGGAGGAGGAGAGCCAGCTTCTTCTTCTAGAGGGTCGTCCGCTGCTTCATCAACTGGAGAGAGATCAAGACCTTGCTAAGTCTTATCTATAACTTCTTTAGACTTTGCAATCTCAGCATCAAGATCTAAGCCCACTTGACTCATCTCCATCAGTGTGTCGTGGCGAGCATTTATATATGCCCAACTCACTTCAACAGTTGTTGACTCTTCAAGCTCATTATAGTCTCTCGACCATACCTGAAGTTCAGTCTTCAAGTTGTCATTTTCAGCTTCGGCAGCTTCACGGGCAACCTTCAAAGGTGCGGCTGACTCCTCCATATTTTGGACCTTCGCCAAGGCTCCATAGAGATCTTCTTGGGCCTGGGAGAGATTACGTACGAGTTCTCCAGAATATTTTTCTTTTCGCCCAACAAATCCTTCAAGTACCGAATTTCTTCCGTGGCTTTTGACAGTTGCTCAACAAATGAAGATTCAAGAGCAACCTTGTCTTTATTAACTTGGCTGAAAGAAGCCTTCTCCACTGCTAGCTCTCTTTTGACGGTCTTCAGCTGCTCCTTTAAGGTATCCCTCTCATCTTCCAGAGCTATCACCTCTATTTGAAGGCTTTCATATTGTGATTTAATATCATCAAGCCCACGCAGCACTTGCAGCTCTTTTTCATAATTAGAGATTCTCTTCATAAGCTCCAAACCAATAAGGTGCGTCTGCAAAAAAAAAAAAAGTAAAACAATTAAAAGTGTTAAACTGTTAATTAAGAAACAATATATGTGCAAAAGGTCTTTTAAAAAGTACATACCTTTAAGGAATTGTGCACCACCTCATTAGCCCAAGTAAGAGATGCATGGATGTCAAGTTTGGCTCTTTCTTCGGAGCCAATTAAAGGCTTGAGCCACATTTCCGACTCACTGGTACTAATCTTCTTAAAGAGGCTTCCACCAGCTGGAACCTCAAACATGACCCTTCTCATCTCCCTGCTGGAAGACCCTTCTTCTATAATAGAAGGCACGGAAGCAGGGACAGAAGGAGCAGCATAAGAGACAGAAGGGCCAGGAGCCAAAAGAGCCACGGGCGCTTCAATAGAGACGGATGGAAGGGAAACTGAGGAGATAATAGGAACTAAAGGAGGAACAAAAGCAGTAACCTGGGGAGCAGAAACAACAGCAAATCGCGGGTAAATAGTAGCTAAGGGAATATCATCAGGGTCCATGTCAAACCCTTCCTGAAACAGACGCTCGGCGGGGTCTCGAGATGGGGACTGGGACTGAGATTGATCACGAGAAGAAGAAGGCCTGGTAGCCAACACGGAAGAAAGAGGTGCGGGAGTAGACTCGGCGTCCGAAACTACCCGTCTTCTTCTCACCCGGTGCGTTAAAGCACCCTCTTCTCCACCTACATCTTCCCTTCCAGAGCAGGGATCTTGGACTTTCCTCTTCAAAGCACTGGTCAAAATATCCTGGGCATGAGATAGTGACATCCTCGGAAGTGATGAAGATGTCCCACGGGTAGAAAACCCTATCAGAAAAGAGAAAGAGTTAATAAATAAAAAACTCAAGTAAGAAAAGGAGTGAGAAAAACTCTACTTACCATGGGTCTTGACAATCCACTTGTACTTTGCCGAAAAGTACTTCCAGGATCTTTCCTCGGCAGGAGCAGCAGTCAACATTCTTTCTACCCAACTGCGAATGTCGGAGACATTCTCGACAACATTCATAGTTGTTGTAAATAAGAAGAAAACAGATACGGTGTTAGAAACACAAAATAAATTTTATGTAAATAAAACAGGTGTGGATCAAAGTACTTACGTGCACGATTCCACTTCTCAGGGAAGGGAATATTACTTTCACCCACTAAAACCGTTGTGGGAACAGCCACGTACCTAAGGTACCAACCTCTGTCTTTGTCATCGCCAGGGGTTACTAAAACCCTCTTACTTCGGGAAACCAAAGTAAAAACCCTTTGACGGAATAAAGCAGGAGAATATAAATGCATCAGATGATGAAAGGTGAAAGGGACAGAAACTCTTGAAGCTAGAACTCTCAGACAGGCAACAACACGACATACTAAAGGACCAACTTGTCCTAGGCAAATGTTGAAAAAACGACAAAATTCAATTGTAACAGGGTCAACAGGAGGCTGAAATCCTAATGTGAAAGGGTAAGTATAGACGTAAGAAAAACTCGTCTTGTAAGACGTAATTCTTTGAGTATCACTTGGCACAAGAATGGGAACATTAGACTCCCTAGAGCATTCTCTACGAACAACAGGAAGATGACCTACAGTGATGGTAGCATATTTCTCTACGCTATCTAAAGAAGAAGCATGTTCTGCGATAGGAGAATTTACATCTGGGAAGACTATCTCAGCAGGAATGATTTCATCAACTCTAGGTTCATGAAAATAATCCTTGTTCCTAGAAACAGAAGGGGAAGATCTACCTCTCATAGAAAACAGCGACCTAGCGGAGGAAGGGGGAATTAAAGGAGAGGAAGAACCTCTAGTAGAGGTACGCCCCAGGTTCCTTAGTCGGCCACCTCTCCCACTCCTAGACGGAGCAGAAGAAGAAGAAGCCAAAGCTTCAACATCAATAACCTTTTCAGGTTGACCTGAGGAAGACATATTTATAAAAGCAAAGAAGAAATTCTTTCACAAAGAAAAGATTAAGTTATGGAAGTTTTTCGTGCTAAGTAAGAAAAGAAGACGATTATTTATACCTAATGGCGACCGTCGAAACTTGGAAAGGTAATGATGGAAAGTCATAATTAAAGATGTCACGTCGGGACTGATGCAGCCGCAAAAAGCCCTAAAAAGCGCCGGGTCGTTTTAGAACCAATCAGAAACGAACACGTGGAAGAAGCATTAAATGGAAGTGATGTACGACTCATGGGCCCATAAAAGAATAAAAGGTTTCGAGGAAAAGCGGCGGCAAAATATTCCTACCATAAATGAGTATCCACTTACCAAGTATTATACGCTAATACATGGCAAATGGGGGGGACTATCTGTATTGGTAAAAAATATAGCCTCATACGTGTACAAATTTTGGATGACTCAGCCAGCCAGGTGGACCAAATAAAACATCACACGTGGACACAGGATAAAAAGGTACGGTCAATGCAAGGAATTAGCCGCGGAAAAATCATCAAAGAAGAAGAGACACGGTCACAACGAATCCGGACACAATAATGGGCCGATTCGAAGATCAGCAATCAATGTCTTGTACGTTATGTAACTCCTAAAATAACAGTTACTATTCACCATTGTAAACGCCTCATTAATGTAATAATTAAGCATTAAATAGACTATCATGACAGAAATACAAACGTTGTACTTGGAAAATATTCCTATAAAAGGGATAAAAATGTAACAAACAGGGACATCTGTTTTCTCGAATACGAAGTTATTTTATCCTTTGCATATTGCTCCCGAAATTATTGCTACATTATTCTTTATTTTTCTAATTCGATTATCAATAACCCAAGTTTATCCTAAATTAAGCTTTAGTCAAAAGATTTTATTTTTTGGTTAAACAGTAGACAGTGTAAGAACATGAAAAAGGTGATTAGACAGAACATAACACATCTCCAGCTCACCAAAGATATAAAGATGCTATTTAAATATCAAAGGTCTTTTTTTTTTCTTTGCGGGAAAAAAATTACTTTGTCTACTCAACCATAGCCACAAAAAAAGAGATAGAAGAAGCATTCATTATTAATCACTGTTTTCTTTTTTATTTGAATTTAAATCGGCCATATATGCTCTATGAAATTCAAGGGAGCTAAAAGAATGCGGAAAACGAAAAAGAAAAGAAAAAAAAAAACGAGAGAAGAAATATCTGTGTCAGTCAGCTGGGGGAGGTGATTCACACGGTGAAGCTAGGACAGTGGGAATATGGGATACTCAAACAATTCAAACAACGGACACGCGTCCAGTTAATGGAACCTCCTAGAAAAAGTATTCCCACTTTGCTTCTACCCAGGTACAAACGTGTCGACTTTTTTTCCTCAGTGCTCTATACGTGATTTCTTCCCATTGGTTCTCCCTTGGCACACCAATCACAGCAAAACTATTTCCCATTTTCGCTGGATATGCTGCTTTACGAATGGGACCCACCTGATCTCATCCCACCAATCACGGATCTTCTCTGCTTAAGGGTTTGCCCTAGACACGTGGTGTAATTTCCTAATCCTACGACTATTGCCTGTAACTATGATAATCGTCTCGGCATCCGGCTAAAGTTTATTCGTTTTTAGTCTAAAGTCCCTCTTCTAGTTTAAATAGAGTTAGAAATACATTCTATGGACGTCGGAAGCAATTGGGCCGGGTCTGGTTACCCTGGCACACCGAAAGACATGACGATAATCAACAAGATGATGCTAAGATTCCGGCCGATTGCGCCGAAACCCGTCGCTAATTCTTCGGGCTCTGGCTCTACGATCGAGACTCATAAGATTGAAGTGGTTAGCAAAAGAAGAACAAAGAGAAAGTACGTTAGAGTTAAGAAAAATAGCAATTACAAGAATAAAAGAGAAGACAAAGAAAAAAATGATGGATCCTTAGTTTTGGATGATCATGGGACTGTTGTAACACTTCAGCTACTGCCAGAAAGTAGTGGAGGAGTTAAAATCTCACCAGATAACATATCTTTCCCAAAAACTATCAATTTTTGGATGAATTTTGATAAATCTGAGAATAGCGATATTTTATCAATCGGTGCACCGAATCTGATAGATCGGACGGTGGAGATGCGATCTGCGAAGGTAGTGGAGTCATGGATGATGGTTGATGGTATAACAAACACTTTGGTAGAGTTATCAGCCTTAGGCAGTACGGATACGGAGAAGATGAAGAATCTGGATGCTGACACGTGTCCAGGTCTCATATCGGACGGCTTAGATAGGGTACAGTGGGTGAACCTAGCGTATCGGAGAATGATAGATCCGTTAGAAGACGGCGGAGAGCCACCGGAGATGGTGGTGCGGTTAGTTTTGAAGGAGAAAAAAACTGTAGCATTATTATTATTGCCAGCTTTTGCATGCACTGTGAGAGTTGTGTATACAATGAATAAGGTGAAGCAGACAAGGACAATGCCTTGTGACGTGTGGAAGATGGATTTTGGAGGATTTGCATGGAGATTTGATGCTAAGGCTGCACTTAGTTTGGGGATTTGAAGGAAAATAAACACTTAAAGGATAATCCCAAGCTTGCTATCAAGGTAAGTATACTACTATATATTATGGGAACCCTAGTGAGAAAAATAATGATCCCTAAAATTTGTGAAAATCTAGGGCGACAATATGCTCTTGATCTTATTCAAACTCCTCTACTTCTAAGTGTAAAAAATGTTTATTGGAAATTTTTAAGTGTCAAATTGATAACAAACTATATATATGCGGTTGTTAATTTCAATATTTATTTGTTGAGCAAGAAAATGAACAACACATCACTTGTTAAACTTCTTTCAAACGGAATGCGGTACCAAAAACTCTTCAAATGATGCACTATAGCTTCTTGTTCAAACCTCTACTTCAAATAATTAAATATAAAGAAGTTTAAGAATTTATTGTCCGCAGATATGAAATCATATCCAACACTAATTAACCTCTTAATATTACTTAATAAATTTCATTTTCTATCCCATTACATGTCATGTCATTTCCAACGTTTATTTTGAAAGTTTTCAGAACTTGAGAAATTTTCATACACTACAAATTTCCAAACATCTGGCCTGATCTGAAAGCTTATGAATATATAGAATTGGAATTCTTGAGAGGGCACACCTACGTACACATTGTATTTGTTTTGATATAGAATATATGTATTGACAACCAAATACTCAATTGTTATATTATAATGGAAACAAAATACGGAGAAAATTAATTATATGCTACTACAAATTAAAAAACTAGCTATAGCAGAGTGAGTCTGTAACAAGTATGTGAATTAATCTCTTCTTAGGACTTTGCACTTACTCTAAAGAGGAAATTTAAAAGAATGGGCATTATTCTCCAACTTGCCTTGTAGTTTGTTCAAAATAATCATCTTGCTAACTTTTTGGTCAAAGAAAACCAGTGAGTAAACATCCATGGAAAACATTGATTTTTAGACTATTGAATAGAGTATCATTTTTTTCTGCATTCAATTTGTTTCTCCCCTACCCTTTATGTCTAAGGATAACCGTTAGCTTATTCATTTTAATTAGTGGAGCTAGGATTGAAATAATTGGACAAGCTAGCTATATTGCAACTAAATATAGATTATATTTGCTGACTGATCTGTTGTAATTTTTCAAAGTCCATGTTTAACTAGAGACTATACCATTGCTATACTGACTTATAGCCTGATTGGCCAAACTTCAAAAATCAGCTTATTTTGAGAATCAGCTTATTTTGAGAAGTGTTTCTTTTGGTGAAAAGTAGTTTGTCTTTGACTAATTAATTTGAAAAGTACTTATGTGTAACAATTAGTGTTTGGCCAAGCTTTTGAAACTTCTTCTAAGTATAGTTTTTTCAAAAATGCTTTTCAAAAAATTGATTTTGAAGATAAGCTATTTTTTTCTGTTTCTCCAAAAGTGTTTCTGCTTCCCCCAAAAGTATTTTCTTTTTTTTCTTCCAAAAGTTTGGCCAAATACTTTGAGAAAATAAAACACTATTTTTATTAAAAAAATAGTTCTAAGATTGTAGAACTAAAGTTGTAAAGATATACAACTTTTTATCGTATAACAGTAATTGTACTTCACCTGCTACTTACTTTTTTGTCTTGACGACATGAATTTAGTGATATAATAAATAAAGTTTGTGATGTTATTGTTATAGTTGGTAAAATTTTATTACTTGCTGTTATAATGGATAAAATTACGTGTCATTACTGTTTTCGTGAATAAAGTTCAATTATGAAATATGAATTAATTAGCATAAAATGTTTTACCGAAGAAGTTTTTCATTCCTAATGGGTATGCCTCTTATCCTGACATCAGTGTTTCGTTATACTATAGTACTACGGATAAGAACAGATAACACATTCAGCAGATTTCATGAATAGTAAAAGAAGATCTTCTTTTGCTTGATAAACTTAAACAATGAGATGTCAGTTGCTAGTAGTGTTTGACCAATAAATACAATTTTTTTATTAAACTAAAGAAATATAAACTTCATATGTATAATCGATTAATATGAATAACGTAGAGCAACATTGAAAGGAAATTAAATGCAATATGTATTTAATGTTTCAAGACCATTAATGAAGGGATATCAAGCAATAAATAATAATAAATGACATTAAAATATGAAGAACGATTCATCCAATATTGAATGAGGTGGATGATTCCTCCTTCTCACAATGATGAATGATAGACAAATATTAGATTATTGAGGCCCTTTTTCGGATCTGAAGGAAAATGTGTGGAATAATAGACAATCGAATCTTTTTAAAAAAATAGTATTTGTATTCTATCTAGAGAGAAGGTCTGTTTTCCAAATTACATACCTTTAACCTTATCTCATTTTCTATTTATAGGGACATGCCCCGAATTAATCCTAAAAGTAAAAGTACAGAGAATATTCTCATAAACATCTTGCTACTAAACTAGTCGTTACTGCCTCCTATGTACACGACCTTGGTCATGATTAGTTGTTCGGCTGTGAGTCCTATTGGTTACTAGTCGACCTCGACTAAATTACTTTTGATAATATCACTAATTGTCAAACATCCTTAGAGGCAAATTTTAACTCATACAAGTAGGCTGAATCATTCTGCACTCCAGAAAAGAGTAGCTAGCATTGGTTGATAAGACAAGGCTTAACTTTAAGACATGTCTACTGTATATACAGATTGAAATGCAACATCTAGGACCTTCTCCTCATGGATTTCTTCATATCCATATATATAGTTTCTTTCATTTTGTTTTCCTTAATTTTCTATTCATAGTTCCTCTCGTTTTCTTTTCCGTAATAATAGAATAAGTGTGAATAGATAATGTGAATGGACAGATGAATAAGTGGTTTTAGTTTCTTATGGTGATTTTCCTTTCGCTTGTTAATCTGGTTAGTCAAAATAAGCTGCAAGTATGGACGGATTTATAGCTTAACTTATGGGTCACTTAAAATCACACCCTCTCCGTCAAATTACATATTTTATGTATATATTTTCTAAAATTAATCTAATATTGTATGTTGGCCTCTTGAGGCCTTGACTGCGCCGCCTGATGGAGACTTGGAGTTGACATTTTTTTTTTTTTTTTATATGCTTAAAGAAAAGAAGTTTCTCAACATAACACTATATTAGGACTTCTGGTTATAATTTTGTCAAAATAAATTTGGGTTTTATTTGTAAATACATGTATGGTCATAGATTTTGTTTACATTTGGCAAAATACCAAATCCCAAAACCAGCTAGCCAAAATATCACAATTAGATTTTTCAAAAATTGTCTCAAACTTTTGTATTTTATAAAAGAGCCCACCATTTATTATTTTGTAATAATGTTGCTTCGTTTTCTCGGTCATATGATAGCGTATCAGTAGTTCATTATAAAAATGATAACTTTGTACCAAATTTATTTATGTTCAAGACTATGGTTTGCGATAATATAATGAATGTTATTGATAATGGTAGTGTTGGGTGTTTGTGATAATTTTTAAAACTTATGGGTATAAGTCATGTTTGATGTTTTTCCAAAATAAATTTGGGAAATATATTTTGAAAACTGATGTCCAAACACATTTTATCTTCAAACCGAATTTCACTCAAAACAAATTTAAAAATCTATAACCAAACACTAACTTCTTCTTTTGGATATCCCAGAAACCCTTAAAAAGAAAAAAAGAGTAACTCAAACTTATTGCTTCTATCGTGAGGATAATAGATAAATATTTATACACCTACTATAATTGAAATGATTAAAACCAAAATTGCAATCCACTTTAATTTAGTACCTGATAATATTTTAATTTTCATTGAACATGAAAAGACAATGAAATTCGTAGAAGTTTATTGGCTAAGATCCAAACTTAAAATTCCTCCAGCCTAAATAAAAGAGAAAATTTCACTTTATACCTATAATTTTAAATTATTTACTCTTTAATGTCCAGACCCAAATTATTTATTATTTCTATCCATGTGGTTCAAACTATTTACCCGATTATTAATTTATTCTATTAAAATAGCTCTTCTTTCAACACTGGGAATTTGGATGAGGGCACAACTTTAGGTTACCCCTAGTAGGTAGTTGATGACTCCATAGGAGTAGATAAATCCGGGTGAAAACCCAAGATTAAAGAAGGTTTGGTCTTAATTTTAGTAACTCTGGATCCTTGAATTATTTTGCTACTTCGACTTACTTGTAATTTGTTCTTATAAAATTATTCTTCCATTTCCTTTATAATATCTTGAAATGGATGTAGTTAGTTGTTGTTCTTTGATGTGTAGATTGTACCTTTGATGCTGGTTTTTGGAGATTTATTGTACAAAAATTTAAATCTACCATTGAAGGACCTTGAAGCTTGAAACTCATAACTTGGTCTATTTGAGTTTTAAATTGTTTTGATCCGATCCCGCATGGGTTTGTTTGGAAAGTTGATTGGAGTTTGTAGCTAAAGTTTTAGTCAATTTGGTTGAGATTCTGTAGTAGATTTTAGAAATTTGGGTTGAAATATATTTGGACAAGAGAAGAAGACGAATTTGTATTGTATACCCAAATAGTATTCAAATATACCATTTTGGTTTTTAAAACAACCTCACTGCCTACAGGTTTTTCGCATCTGCGGAGAAGGGGAAGGGGGCCTGGCTTCGCACCTGCGGAGCGGAGTCCGCACATGCGGCTCCGCTTCTGCGAAAAGGGGTCTGCATCTGCGGAAATGGGTAGCTCCCTCAAGGGTCGCACCTGCAAGGTTGGGACCGCAGAAGCGGTCTCGCACCTGCGGCTAGTCCTCCGCAGGTGCGGTCGCACCAGATCTGATGCACCAGCAGTCATTTAAGGTTGGTTTTTGCCTCGCTCGATGCCCGCATGACATCTGGGCCCACCCGAGACCCCGTCCAATAATACCAACAAGTCCTAAATCATAATACGGACTCGCTCAAGCCTTCGGAACGTCCGAAACAACACTAAATCTAAAAATCATACCCCAAAACCTATTGGATCAAACTTAAGAACTTTAAGTTCTTGAATTCGCTTTCAATATGTCGAACCTACCTATACTACTCGGAATGACACCAAATTTTGCAAGCAATTCATAAATGATATAACGGAGCTATTTTCGGTATCGGAATTCCGTTCAGACCTTGATAACACAAAAACACGTTCCAAACTCAAGTTTGAACTCAAGGAAACCTTATTTCACTATTAGGCCCTGAAACGCTCCCAGGTCGTCCAAAACCCATTCCGAACATACTCCCAAGTCCAAAATCATCATTCGAACCTACCGGAACCTTCAAATCTCGATTTCGAGGTCGTATACCAAAAATGTTAACCGAAGTCAAACTTGGCCTTAAAAGCCAACCTTAAGGAACTAAGTGTTCCGAAACCACTCCAAACTCTTCCAAACCTCGAACCACTCGTCCCCGCAAGTCATAAACCACTAAAAGAAACTACGGGAAGTCTAATTTAGGGGCACAGGGTTCTAAAACGCAAAACAACTGGTCGGGTCGTTACATTCTCCACCTCTTAAACAAACGTTCGTCCTCGAACGGGTCTAGAATCATACCTAGAGTGCTGAATAAGTGTGAATATCTGCTCCGCATGTCCTCCTCGGACTCCCAAGTCGCCTCCTAGACTGGTTGGCCCCTCCACCGGACCTTTACGGTGGAAATCCTCTTGGACCTCAACTGGCGATCCTGCCTGTCAATGATAGCAATTGGTTCCTCCTCGTAATCCAACCTCTCATCTAGCTGAATGGTGGTGAAATCTACCACGTGAGAGTACCTCATGGACACATGAAAAATCGGATGAACTCCTGATAAACTGGGAGGTAAAGCGAGCTCATACGCAACCTCTCCAACTCGCCTCAACACCTCAAATGGGCCTATAAACCTTGGGCTCAGCTTGCCCTTCTTCCCAAAAACCTCATAACACCTTTCATTGGCGAGACTTTCAACAGAACCTTTTCTCACTCCATAAATGATACATCACGCGCTTTCTAATCCACGTAACTCTTCTGTTTGGACTGTGTTGTGCGAAGCCTCTCCTGAATCAACTTTACTTTCTCCAAAGCATCCTTCACCAAGTCGGTTCCATATAACCTAGTCTCGCCAGGCTCAAACCACCCTATAGGAGAACGACATCGTCGATCATACAAGGCCTCAATTGAAGCCATCTCAATGCCGGACTGATAACTATTATTATAAGCAAACTCGGCCAAAGGCAAGAACTGGTCCCACTATCCTCCAAAGTCAATCACACATTCCCTGAGCATGTCCTCCAATATCTGAATTGTCCGCTCTGACTGCCCGTCAGTCTGAGGGGGAAATGTTGTGCTGAGCTCTACTCGGGTGCCCAACTCACTCTGTAATGCTCTCCAGAAGTGCGAGGTAAACTGAGGACCTCGATATGATATAATGGACACAGGCACACCGTGTAACCGAACTATCTCCTGAATGCAGATCTGGGCCAACCTCTCAGAAGTATAAGTAGTAGCTACTGGAATGAAATGCGCCGGCTTGGTCAACCTATCCACAATAACCCAAATGGCATCAACCTTCCGCATAGTCCGAGTCAACCCAACTACGAAGTCCATAGTGATGCGCTCTCATTTCCACTCAAGTATAGGCATCTGCTGAAGTAGGCCTCCTGGCCTCTGGTGCTCATACTTAACCTGCGGGCAATTTAAACACCTAGCCACATACTCCACTATGTCTTTCTTCATTCGCCTCCACCAGATTTGCTGATTCAAGTCACGATACATCTTCGTAGCACCAGGATGAATAGAATACCGTGAACTGTGAGCCTCTTCTAGAATCCTCTCCCTCATTCCATCAACATTAGGGACACATAAGCGACCCTGAAGTCTTAGAACACCATCCTCGCCAATAGAAACCTCCTTGGCACCACCCTGTACCACTGTCTCCCTGAGAGCCACCAAGTGCGGATCATCAAACTGCCGAGCCCTGTTCTCCCGAATAATGATGACTGAGCAACCACACGTGCAAGAACTCGGTTGGTCTCTGAAAGGTCCAACCTCACCAAGTGATTAGACAAGGAATGAATGTCCAAAGCTAGAGGTATCTCCTCCGCTGAAATGTAAGCCAACTTACTCATACTCTCTGCCTTTCTGCTTAAGGCATCTGCAACAACATTCGCCTTGCCCGAATGATAAATAATGGTGATGTCATAATCCTTCAGCAACTCAATCCACCTGCGCTGCCTCAAATTAATATCCCTCTGCTTGAACAAGTGCTGCAAGCTGCGGTGGTCCGTATAAACCTCACAAGGCTCCCCATACAAGTAGTGCCTCCAAATCTTAAGAGCATGAACAATCGTCGCCAACTCTAGATCGTGCACATGGTAATTCTTCTCATAAACCTTTAGATGTCGTGAAGTATATGAAATAACTCGCCCCTTATGCATCAACACACAACCCAAACCAATGTGTGAAGCGTCGCAATAAACTGTATACATCCTAGAACCGGAAGGCAATACTAGAACTGGTGTTGAGGTCAATGATGTCTTGAGCTTCTGAAATCTCGCCTCACACTCGTCGGACCATCGGAATGGGGCATTCTTCTGAGTCAATCTAGTCACAGGAGCTGCAATGGATGAAAAACCCTCCACAAATCGGCGATAATAACCTGCCAGACCCAAGAAGCTCCTGATCTCTGTAGCTGAAGTAGGACGTGGCCAACTCTGAACTGCCTCAATCTTCTTAGGATCAACCTTGATACCCTCTCCGGATACCACATGTCCCAAGAATGCCACAGAATCCAACCAAAACTCACACTTGGAGAACTTAGCATACACCTTCTGTTCTCACAAACTCTAGAGCACAACTCTCAAATGTTGCTCGTGCTCCCCCAGGCTACGTGAGTAAATAAGAATGTCATCAATAAAGACGATGACAAAAGAATCAATATAAGGCCTGAACACCCTGTTCATTGATCACACCCAACTATGCCTTATAAAAAGGACTAAGCGGTCGTTGCAAATATAATCTAGTTTACAAGTCCGGAGTCGAATCCCATAGCGAACTAAGGCTTAGCTATAGTTGTTCTCTATCACCAAGAATACAAGCTTGAACAATTCTTACCTTATAGATATTAATATTTTTATGTTTAACTAGTTAACTAACAAATAAAAATAATAAATTAACACTAAAGATACTACGGGTTGGAGAAAATATTAAGGAGGTGTAGAGTTATGATCTCCCCAATTGTCGGAATCTTTCCCGCTATGTCTTTTATAATTTTTTCTAAGTATTCTCTATCGATCATGAGCGCTTTAACTACCGTAAATCTCTCCCGAGTAATTATGACAATTTACTAGACATACTCTCCCGAGTTACGCTAGCTGGCTTTAAGTACGACTCACTTAGATCGCACCCAAGGTTTCGTACTACAACAAAAAGGGTGTTTAGCGGCAATACAACACGGTTTTAGTGGCAATAACAATAGTCGCTATATCTTTTACCGGCCATTGGTGTTTAGCCGCTGATGTTGGGGTCGCTAAAGCCTTTAGCGGCTATTGTCACAAAAGCTGGTAAAAGGTATGGTTTATTGCCGCTAAAGATTATTATCTTTAACGGCAATTGTTTGTTGCAATTATAATGGCTACTAAATCTAATCCATAATGGCTAATTATACTCCTTTAGCATCTATTTTTGTAGCCGCTAAATTTAAAATAATTGTCGCTAAATATTCGCATCTTTAACGGCAATTATTTTGTGGCAATTAAATTTGTCATAGTATCCCTTCTGAAAACGTCTTAGTTTGCCATTTTAGTGGCTAATATGTTTAACTAAATTGCCGCTAAAAGTCAATATTTTTAACGGCAATTGTTTTACAATAATTATAACAGCTGCAATATCCCTTGTATATCCAACTAAATTAGCGCTAAAAGTCACAAGCGGTAATAGCAATATTGTAGCCACCATTAATACTAGTTACTACATTTATCCAAAATATGACCCAAATAAGAAAATATATTAATATTAATTTAAAAAAACATAATATATCTCATTAAATCTTAACAAATTAAAGGAAGTACTAATAAAAAATATTGATTTCACGATAACTAAACTTATATTGTTTGAACTAAATAGCTAATGTCATTATATAACTAATCCAGACGAATGATGGTGTCTTCAAATGATTTCCGCAACTTTTCATCATTATGAAATCTTCCACCTGCTGAATTATTTAGCATCAAACTGTATGAACTGAAATTATAAAATAGTTATATCAGAAGATAAAATATATTGCGGAAAAAAAATATCTTCAAAATTCCATCACTATAAGCAAAACGACGTGTTCCTGTGACTTCTCGTAAGAAAAAAACTGACATAGAAATTGATCTATAAGCAAATCGATCAAATGAAAGCATCTAACTTAATAAGGCAGCCATAAAACAGTCCAAACTGTGCAGATATCAGTCCCAAATGAACTAGAGAGAAGACACGAACATGGTGGATTTTCAATCTAGCTTATGTTTTCTGTACTGTTGGTTAAATCATATGGAACTTGACCATCCATAAGCGCTTCTTTTATCTTCTTCTATTTCCTTAAAACCTGAAGACTATGCAGTAAAATGCCCTCTTCATATGTAGTCTCAGATATATCTATCAACCAAATTGTGCAGGTTTGTTGCCTCAAACACTCCTCAAAATTGAGGCAATTATGATGTCTATTTCACGGTATATGAGCCCCAAAGATTTTCTGATAGCTGTAGTTGCCCCTGGATAGCTGTAAGTACTATATAGCTCTATTTCTGCTTACATATAGGATCGAAACTTAAGCAAGCATCCACAGTTTGGACAGAACTTCAGTAGCAAACTCGGGTCTTAGCAGCAGATACAGTGATAGATTTACTACAAGGATCGGAATTGAATCCCACAATAAAATCAAACACTTTTAATATCGACCTCAACAAACAATTATCAGAATAATGTAGATGCAGAGTTTCAGTTTAAACTCAAGGAACTAATCCCAGTCCTTTCAAATGAATTCTCCATTCAGTTCGACAAAGTATCGCACGAACAGATTCGACAAACTCAAGACCGAGCCCACTAGCAACAATAACAAAATTCCAGAATTAAAAAGATAAAATTTGCAGTTTCAATTCGGATAATTCAACTCAAACTCCCAGAAATCAAAGATGAGGTTCAATTCTAATCTCAAAGAATCAAACCCGATTCGTCGCGACGATTTGTGAGCAATGACCGGATAGTATGTTGTAACTAAAGGTGATGGGCAGTAGATAAAGGAGGGAGTTCTGACCAGGTGTGTATATTCAAAATTTTGATGACTAACTTAACTTGAAGCAACGTGGACTCGTTGCAAATGAACATTTTCAATAGAACTTAGGAGCATAACTCGACAGTAGAACATTTTCAGTATAACTTAGAGAGATTCAATGACAAGAAGAGCATGAGGACATGACTGAAAAAGGTCTTTTAACCACTGATTAAGTTCCATATATGATGTCCAAGGTATCCTCGCACTGCTTCTATCTCCTAGTGTAGAGTATCATTTAGCAAAATTCGAACCCCTCTCCCTATCCCTCGGGTCTAGTCCAAAGAATGACATGAATTTGGCCAAAGAAACCCTTTTCAAGTCATGCACTGTCAACATTCAACATAACTGTGTCTTCTAACATTTCGTCCATGTTGAAGAGGCATTATCCCTAACCATGTTTTCCACTTCATAAACTTTAAGACCAACTACAAGTGCACATTAGAATGGAAATGGGAGAACTAGAGCATTTCAATTTGTTCTAGATGGTAAAGATTTTCTCACCAATATGTTGCGACAACAACAATAAATAAATAAAAGAAGAAAAAAAGTTCCCAATCAATAATGTTCAGACAGATAAAAACTGGATACACTATAACTGGATACTCTATTTTTCTAAATGGTTTTTGTTTTGTCCTTTTTTGGTAAGTTAAAAACTTACTTATTGAATACAATGAAGGTGCAACAAAAAAATTTCAAGCTAATATTTAATGACTTATGAGGGCATTTTCTTTCCCTTCCCCTCTTGGCTATTCAGAGATAACATCAATTTCAATCTTACAAGATTGCACCTTATGTCACCATACTCCATAAGTACAAGACCATTCACATGTGGCATAGTAAGGTAGGTTTTTTAGCAACATGCACACAGACACCTCATTCACAATGTGGATCCCAAACAGTAAACATTTCTGATTCAAAACTAAAGTGATGTATGTTGTTTAATTTTTCCAGCACATAGACGGACATACTGAAAAATAGCAGCAGAGTCCTAAAGGAGCCTACCCTTCGCGGACCATATCCATGAAACTATATTTGTTTCCATTTCTTGCAAGTCTACATGAAATCAGATTCTAATGATAAATAAATTGGAGGAAAATTCAAAAGATGAGTAGTACCGTGAGACAGTGAAGTATTTTCAGCAACATTAGGTATCCTTGATGTTTGTGCTACTTGTTCATGGACATTGTTGGCGTCAAGGACCTAATAAATATTAACACATTAGATAACAATACTTTTATTGGATTGAAATTTCATTAAGAATGCCTATAACTTCTGAAAATCGAGCTACCTCTTCACTTGAGGTGTCATTGATATTTTGAGCATCTTATCCTGATTTTGTTTCATCAGACTCATTTCTTCATTGTGTTTATCCTTTAACTCGGTTATATCCTGTGTTAACCTTTGTATGGCCTCATTAGACGAATCCTCTGCAACAATATTTCCTAAGGAAGATCTACTACCCCATAGCATAGAAGGAGTTGGACCAAGTCCTAAACCACGAACATATCCACTTTTGTCATTTCCGAACACCTGGGAATACACATCGCCTTCCCAAGCAACACTGCAAGGAGGTTGATCAGTAGAGCTCTCACTATTATTCATCATTTCATTTATCATTTCCTGACCACAGAATACATAAATCCAAGTTGGAATTCATTTATTCGCTTTTATGTTTTTTTCTAAACTATTACCCAATTCAGAAATTAAAATTAAAATTAAAAAAATCTTACGATTGCATTGGCAGAATCAACATCCAGTGGTCTACCATCTTTACGCTCTTTATGAGCTAATAAGAAAACTTGTGCTCATGTAGGTTCTACCCCATTTACAGACTAATACAATAAAAGTGATGTCAAATATGCGTGGAAAAAAAAGGATTTTAAAATATTATAATTAGTAATTTTTACAAGTTTACCTGCTCATCCATCAAGGTAGCAATACTTTTGGATCCTCTTGTGTGAGGCATCTTTTGATTGGCCCTATTATTTCTATTTGCTTGGGTACGCCTCTGTCATTGAAATATTAAAATGATATCTTATAAATTATAAATAAAAATTGAGTATAACTAAAATCAAAACACTGAAAATAATCAAGTAGAGGTGTTTTAAAGATGTGTTAATACCTTAGCTTTATCTGAAAACCAATAGGAGACAAGACCACTCCATTGATCCCTCGGTATGCGACTTGGTCTATTTTTCAGCAAAGCGTCTTAGTCTTATATTTTGGCAGATACTCACCTTTTAAATCACACTTGTAATCTTTCCATTTCTTTCCTAGTGACTTTAGAACATAAGCTTCTCCTCGTCTTGGGATAGAGAACTTCTTCTAAAAAAATAA
>ML299802.1:0-12835 GCA_005239495.1 Nicotiana undulata | reverse complement strand
TCTTCTTTACTCTCTTTTTTCTCAATTTCACTCCAATTTGACCTTAACCACTTCATGGCATCATTTTCCGGCAAATAGAGAAATTATACACTGATAGTAACCTCAAATACCCATTGAGCAGCACAAAATCTACTGAAAAGAGGCTAAAATGAGTGGTAAAATTGCCACTTATCACATGATAGAAGGCAACAACAATTACGAGACCGAAAAGATTCCGACTATAAGTCGTGGGGTGAAAAAGAGGCCTAAAAGGGGGGAATGATGTTATGAAAATATAAGTACATCAGTCAACATTCGAGGACGAATGTTCCATAGGGGGGAATGATGTTACACCCCATGTTTTCTTACGTGAAAGTGCGCCATAAATGAATTAATGACAGCTCGAAAATGAGCTGTTACAACCCGCATTTTCGTACGTTAAAGTTTGTCGTAAGTTAATCGACGTAAGTTCGGGAATGGGATTTATTTTGGGATTATAAGTATTACACTATTTCAAACAAGTGATAAGTAACTTCGTGAAGGTGAAAGGGTAAGCGGATCGAAGAAAATAAATTTTCGCCCAAGTTTGACATACTGGGATAAAATACGGGTCGAGCGATAATACCCTATATTGATAGACTAGTACCATAAAGATACCATATGACCATGATAGTAGGATGTATAAAGTGTATTAAAAATGAGTAGTATTTTAAGTAATTTTAGATAATTCTTAATTGTGCGGCATTAATCCACGTGTAAGTGGCTAGAGTGACTAAGCAATGCTTAGTAGGTGGACGTGGAGGCCTGACAACATAATAGATCTTAAAGTGTAACACATGGAACCGTCCAGGATGTGGAGGATACAAATCACAAAAGAATTTGTAAGACTGTTTAAAAACTTAATTTAGAGCTTTATGACACTAAACATATGACAGTACTTGACAAATGTTTTCATGGGGAAGAATAAAACTCATTTTTTGCTTGCATTTGGATTTGTAACATATCTTATGAGTTTCCCAAGTGCAGTAGGCTTACAAGATGGAACTCTTCTTATTGATACAAAATTATGAGAGTGAATGAGGTGTTACAGAAAGAAAATTTGGACATTAACTTCGTGAATTGTTTTAGAACAAACAACATGCACTAGCATCTTTTTCATAAAATTTGTGTGTTTCTTATGTAGGGACTTATACACAGACTCTCCGGTAGTTTTAGCAAACATTATGTCCCCATTTTTCTTGTTCTGCAACGTCAACTTCCTCTTTCACTCCCTTGACACTAATGTCTCATTAACCACCTTTGAAAACGTTCTAGCACTATGCTCAAAGCCTCTAAATAACTTCTGTTACAAGGCTTTACCAAAATAGCTGACATGCTATGTGATTATGATTGAGGCTTGGAAGAGATTGTTCATGGATACAAGTAAAAAGTTGGCTTTAAAGGTATGTTAAGGCTAAATCTTTCTTTCATTTTGGCATGATCTCGTAATTATTTGATAACGAGGCATAAAGAAAAATTCATATCCCAGAATTTACGTATATTTTGCTAGTCTCGCAAGTTACGTATATTTTTCTAGTTTTGTAAGTTAGAATATTCTCCTCTTCGGGACTTCATATTCAGTTGAGTTTTTCCTTTTTCCAGTCAAAAGAGCAGAGAGTCTATATATACAGTATTACAGTATTTTCATTACCATCAAGCCATAATCGATGGGCAGGCCCCTATTGGGCAACTTCTGATCAGATGGTAAGTTATATACCGAGCCTACTGTAGCCGAGCGCCTATGAGCGAGCCCAATGGCCGATATACATAGCCTAGTATGGCCGAGCGCCTATGAGCGAGCCTACTACGGTAGAGCAGTTATAAAGTTATATATATATATATATATATACCAAGCCTTATAGGGTCAGACAACTATTTTACTTACTATATTGAGAGAGTTGAGTCAGTATCAGCAGGTAAGCATATCTTCAGATTATCTTTGACTTCCAGTTACCTGCAGTTATTATATTATCAGTTCAGTTTCAGCTTTCAGTATACTGTCTTACATACTCGGTACATTATTCGTACTGACATCCCTTTTGCCTGCGGACGCTGCATTCATGCTTGCAGGTATAGACAAACAGTTTGATGAGCCCTCATAGTAAACAAGATTAGCATTTAGCGAAGGATCGGTAAGACTCCACCTCATTCGGAGTGCAGCCAAGTTTACGAGTCATCGTGTCAGAGTTTTGATACAAAGTTATGGGTAGGTCGGTACCCTGTCACATTTGATGTCAAATAATCTTAGAGGCTTTGTAGACAAAGGTTCATTTTGTATAGTATGTCAAAGGCCTTGCCGGCCCATATGTATTCTTGTCTTAAGAACGATAGTTTATTTATATAGTGTTGCCCGCTTACAGTTGTACATTATGAGTTGTGGCCATGTTGGCCATGATAGTGACAAAAGGAATGAGTTCATCCAACTTGACCTATGTATGTTATAGGTTTGATTGAATGAATATGAGTTACAGAGTGGTTCGCTCGGGCCAGCTCGGCACCGGGTGCCAGCAATGTCTCCCCAAGTTTGGGGCGAGACATTTCCGACCTCTCAAGGTCGACTATGGGGGAAGAAATGGGGTGAAAATGATTATGTCCCGTATTTTAAAAGACATTACTGCCTACAGGGTTTCCGCACCTGCGGCTCGAGGACCACACCTGTGAGGAGAATATCGCACCTGCACAATTGGATCAAGGGGTCTGGGCTCGCACCTGTGGAGAGGAGCTCGCACCTGCGGCTCTGCTCTTGCGGATATTATCCGTACCTGCAAGAAATGGGCAGCCTCACCTGAAGCCGCACCTGCGAGGCAAGGATCGCAGGAGCGGTCTTGCACCTGCGACTGGGAAACCGCAGATGCGGTTACACCGGATCAGGTTCACCAGCAGCTACTTATTGCTAGTTTTGGCCTTGTTTGGTGCCCGAGCGGCACCTGTGCCCACCCGAGCCCCCGTTCAAATATACCAACAAGTCTCAAATCTTAATACAGACTCACTCGACCCTTCGGAACACTCAAAACAACGCTAAAATTCAAAATCATACCTCAAAACCCCTAAAATCAAACTTAAGAACTCTAAGTTCTTGAATTCGATAACAATGCGCTGAACCGACCTATACTACTCGGAATGAAACCAAATTTTGCAAGCAACTCATAAAAGACATAGCAGAACTATTCCCAGTCTTGGAATTCTGTTCGGACCTCGATAACACAAAAACACGTTCCAAACCTCAATTCGAACTTAAGGAAACTCTATTTTCGCTATTGGGCGCCGAAACGCTTCCGGGTCATCCAAAACCTATTCCGGACATACGCACAAGTACGAAATCATCATACGAAGCTACTGGAACTATCAAAACTTGATTCTGAGGTTGTTTACTCAAAACGTTGACCAAAGTCAAACTTGGCCTTAAAGGCCAACCTTAAGGAATTGAGGGTTCCTATACTATTCCAAACTCTTCCAGATCCTGAACCACCCATCCCAAAAGGTCATAAATCACAAAAAGCCACTACGGGAAGTCTCATTTAGAGGAAGAGGGTCCTATAACGCAAAACGACCGATCGGGTCGTTACAAAGTTCCATCATGACCTTCGGTGGAATTTTAGGTCGTGACAAGTTGGTATCAGAGCTATGGATTTGCAGGTTTTACAAGTCATGAGAATGTTTATTAGAGTCTTGCATATCGATACAGAGACGTCTGTACTTATCTTCGAGAGGCTACTTGACTGTTTGAAAAACTCTCTTCTTTTCATTCTTTATAGTGTGGATTTGTTTATCCCAAAGCTTGAACCTTTACTATTTTATTCTCTCAAAGATGGTAAGGACACGTTTTGCTGGATTAGCTGAGCAGGCACCAGTGCCCCCTGCCAGAGCGGCAAGATGTTGGGGATGGTCCGCAGTCTGAACACCCCCAGTTAGCGCAGTCGAATATATATATTTGTGTGTGTGTGTGTGTGTGTGTGTGTCGGGCTGCACGCCGCGGCGGTTATTATACACCGCTGAGTGATTGAGTGTGTTATTGAGCATAGTGAGAGAGGACGTGAGTCAGTGAGATTGAGTATTCTAAGAGTGTGAGTACATGATTCATCTCTAAGTTACATGGCATTTGCATGCACACATGACACACATGCATAGAGATGCATTTTTCCTCGTGCTATACGGTATCACGTCATTCCTGACTTATTACACATATTGGTATGTAGGCATAGAGCGGTATTTTTCACTTGTTATATGGAAAGAAAATGAAACATCTTATTTATTGTGGAAATAATATTTGGAAAAATAAAAGTTTTCAAACTTACTTGTCTTTATTGAATTTTTGGTAAAAGATTTGTTTTTCACTGAGATACTTGAAAAGCATGCCCATTTTCTAGAACTGTGAACAAGTCGGGCATCTTACTTCTGAGATACCTCTTTTATTACATGTATTATGATGTTATGAATTTTTTTGGAATATTGGTATTGTACCCGAATTTGTGTTAGCTCATCTCTACTTTCAACCTATGTTAGATCTATTACTTACTGAGTGCATGGGGTCGGATGTACTCGTACGACACTTCTGCACCTTGTGTGCAGATGTTGGTTGTTGATGTTGTTGTGTTCGATGGGAGAATGATTGAAGATGTACATGCATCCCGGTTGTAGCTGCCCCTTGTTCGTGGTAGCTTTAGATCTATAAAACTCTGTTTATGTACTTTTCAAACAGGCGATGTATTTATATATTTCATTTAATAAAGCTAGAATACAAGATAAACCCATAATATAACACGGTCTAGTCTAATCCCAGAAATATGGAGTCACCAGTACATGAGCAACTAGCACACTACAAGTATGGTTTGACAAACTCTTTGACATGAAATAAACAGTAAAGACAAAAATAAAAGGGGACTTCAGGGACTGATAATTGCATCATCTTTACCTCAAGTCTCCATTGTAGATATGATCCGAGCAAAAGCAACACTAGACATCATTGGGACCAACGCCAGAATCTGCACAAGAAGTGCAGTGTGAGTATAACCAACCAAATGTACTACGTAAATGTTGAGCCTAATGTCGCGCCCCCTTGTTCTCGCAAAATCGGGTTTCGACATTTTGACAACTCCTTTTGAGAGAGTAGGGAAAAGGAATTGGTTGTTAGAGTCGCAACCTAACGAATTAAGGTATGTTAGGGAACCTATAGCAAATAACTCATATTATACAAGTTTGCATCACCAGAGATCAGATAAGGGCTCAAATTACCTTGAGGGAATGTGTTAGGCACCGCTCGAGGTCCACAACGGTGGGTCCTGGCCGAACTTAAATTATGTGAATTGGTCTAAAAAGGCGAAGAAGCTATTTAATAAGGATGGGGTTCCTAAATTTTTTAGCCTATAGGATCACCCTATGCAACATAAATAATACTTTGCAACTCCCCCAAGACGGGGGTGTTACTCATATTATTCAGCAGGCACATACGATCATCTCCTGCTACCCGATTACTATCTTTGAGTTTTTACCTAAAGCGCTCTAGTTGATGCTAACTTGTGTCCTATGTTTGCATTACCCGTCCCTTACCTATGGTCCTGGAGGCATTGGGACCTCTATTTAGGATGGTTCTAGACTAAACCTAAGTTGCTCAAAATTGTAAAATACTAGCGACAAAGAAAACCGTTAGGACTTTACAAATAAAGATAGATATGGGCTCACATTAACCTCCACATATAAACAGCAAATGCACACAACTGATTAGTAGATTTTATTGATTGTAGAGTCCTATAGGCAAGATATCTATGTGATGTTGAACAGCCAGGCAGGCGTATGTAGAATCAGTTTCTTAATGCGAGTGTTAGGACCTACATGTATATCCACAATCGATGCCGAAACACGACAAAACTAGTCCGAATGACCTCAAATTTTACACACATGTCATAAATGACACTAAGGACCTACAGCCACTATAGGAATTCCATTCCGATCCCGATATCAAAATTTCACCTATCGGCTGAAATCGCCGAAATTCTAACTTTCGCCAATTCAAGCCCAAATCTAATACAGACCTCGAAGACACATTCCAAACATGCTCCTAACCCCGAAATAACCCAACGGAGCTAACGGAGTCGACAAAATTCCATTCCAGATCCGTCTTCACACAGCTCCAACTACGATCCAATTTCTAAAGCTTAAACTCACATATAAGGACTAAGTGTCCAAAAACTCTCTGAAATTCACAACTTAACATTCCGACAAGTCCCAAAAGAAGATATAGACATGGGAAAAGCAGTTATTAGGGGATCTGGGTGCTAACTCTCAAAACGACCGACCGAGTCATTACAGTAAAGAAGAGCTAGAGACGATGTGATGTCTCGCTCTGTGTTCTAGAATAACACAAGGAAATTTATGGTGCAAGCAAGTTGAAGGAATGTTGCGAGTAGTATAAATAGATATGTGTAGGTCGCAAGCTAAAGTATGGTAAAGCCACAAGGTTTTAGGAAGACATGAGTAAGGATAAGAATAGGCAAGTGAGAAGGTGACGAGAAGGGATAAGTTCTTGGAATTAAGCCCATTAGAACA
This sequence comes from Nicotiana undulata, assembly GCA_005239495.1. Classification (NCBI taxonomy): domain Eukaryota; kingdom Viridiplantae; phylum Streptophyta; class Magnoliopsida; order Solanales; family Solanaceae; genus Nicotiana; species Nicotiana undulata. The sequence goes on along the minus strand of ML299802.1, from coordinate 6,274 downwards.
AGAATTTTAGAAAGCTCAGTATAGCCTGAATATACTCAAAGGAGTCTAAGACTAGTAGAATTTAAAAGAGATGGAATACTGCCCTGGTAGTAGAATAAGGGTGTAATTGTGAAAGATAAAGGAAGACGTTTGGGCCTTCTATTAAGTAATGAATTGAAGAAAGAAAAAAGGAATTTCATAAATTATACAAGATGAAAATACCCACATAAAGTGAATCACATTGGGAAGCTATGAAATACGATTATGGAAGTATAGTATCGCCCTAGGTGGATCAGTCTAATCACTTCCGATGAGACATAAGCACCAGTGACAATGTTTTATGCAAGAAGTTTCAAATTATTAGTGGTGGATTGTAGATCAAGAATGAGGTGAATCAATAATAGATAGATAAAAATTACAAAGTATGATATGAGATTGGGCCAATAGTCTTAAGATGAAAAGTAACGAAGAAGCATTAAAGGACATAGATTTATATATATGGGGTAAGCAACGAACGTAACCTGTAGTTTGGTAGAAAACCATATTAACGATAAATGAAGGTAAGTATCTTCCGTAACTTTGTTTGGGGGAAACTACCCCGTAAGGATTGGTTTGATTGTAATATTTAAATTATGTGAAAGACGTGTACATAAGGTGCCGAGTGTGTACACGGTCTTATATGTAGAAACTTGACCGGTTTAGACCCTTAGGCTTCTTATGTACATTTAATTGAAGTTTCACAATCATGTTATGTCCTCCGTTATTATATTTACCCTTAGAAGCTTTATTTGAAGTTGTTAGTTCATCTTTTATCTTTTATGTCCAAATATACTCTCATATGCTTTCATTTAAGTCGTTGCTTGTTTTATGGACATGTTATCTCTTTCATAATTGAGTTATATTCATTTTAATTCATTGTTACATGTTATCTCTTCCATTGTTCATTTATTGTTATTTGAAGTTGTTATTACATGTTATCTCTCTCACTGTTAAGTTGTTCTTATTTTAAGCCATTATTACTTGTTATGTCTTTCATTGTTGAGCTTGTTCTTCCATTTCATTGTGTTCTTGTAATTTTTGTGTTGACTTACTTGTCGTACTCTTGTGTTATTTTTATTGTTGTACTCAGTGTTGTTGAGCCTTGGGCTATGTATGGTTATGGCATTTGAATTGTTGTTATGGACATGTTGTGGCATATGGGCACATGTGGTGCGAGTTGTTATATTCTGTTGTTATGTTTTTGGTACATGTGGGATTGTTGAGAGGATTGTCAAGGTGTTTGTACGTGAGTTGTTCTTGCTATTGTTATTATTGATATTTGCAAATGCGACATGAAAATATTTCTATACATGTCGGGTTTGCACATGCGGCGAGACAAGGTAGGATGATCATTATATGTCTGTCACGGGCCCAAATCCTAACAGGCCGTGATGGAGCCTATCGTGGAACTAGGCTAGCCAACCATCACATTACTACGCTTTTGTTTAATTATAAGAGTACACAAGTTAATCATAAGCATGCAACCACAACATCAAATAATATAATTAAGTCTTAGTGTTCCCCATAATAGTCTAAACAAAACCTCCCAAGAACTGGAGTCAATAGTCATGAGCATATAAGGATAGATAAATCTAACTCTGCTAAAAATATAATATGTGTCTCTGTATCAAGTGCTAAAAACATAATAAGGAAGGGAAGTGGAGAAGTTGTGGACGCTGGACAACTACCTCGAAATCCCGTGAAATGATGCTATCGAGCTGCGTCAGTTACTGTTGCGAGCTAGTACCTGGATTTGTGCACAGAGGCATAGGGAGTCTTTATGAGTACGCCAACTCAGTAGTAATGAAAATAAATCACAGTCTGAAAAATATAAAACACACAGTACATATACAAACTTTCACAAAACCAGTAAAATATCAAGTCACCATGTAGTATTCATCAAATAATAAGTTTCGAAATCAGTATATTTCAGTAAAATTCTCAGTAAAAACCAGTTTGAAAACGAAGTAAATCATAGTTCAAAAACTTAGTAAAATCATCGCAAATCTATCCCTCATACCAAAATAATTTCTCGTAATAGTTGCCCGTAGGCGTTCCCTCAATTACTCAGTTCAATCATCACTCAGTATCAGCCCCGTGGGAAATCATCATCACTCAATCGGTACCGGCGCTCACTAGGGGTATGTACAGACTCCGGAGGGGCTCCTACATCCCAAGAACAATAACAACATAAGGCCTGAAAGCCTCCCCACCTCTCTCATAAGACCTGAAAGCCTCCTCACCTCTCTCATAAGACCTGAAAGCCTCCTCACAATATAGGCATGAAACTCAATCAGACACTCTCAATTTGCCCTTAGGCCATAAACATACCGGGTTCTCGACCCAAAACAGTATTTCATTTTTCAATAAATAGTATCAAAATACTTAGAGTGTAAAAACACTTTATAAGGGAAGGACTGAGTGAATATCATAACATATCAGTGAGGAAAATATAGTAAACACAACCCCCAAGGGGTTAACAGATCGGCACTAGGCCCCAAACATGGCTTACAACCCAAAACATATCATAATATATAAATACTGATTAAGCATAAGCTTAGAAATCGGTTTCGCAACTCAATAGTTGCCTAAATAGGGAATATATATCCAAATTTTCATCCTTTGCATTTCAAAACCCGTGAAGGTGCATAGTCCGGGGTTTCATACCCTCAGGACAGGATTTAAAGACATTACTTACCTCAAAACTAGCCCGGAACTATTCCTCAATGCGCTTGCCTCTCGAATCAACCTCCGAATGCTCCAAATCTACCAAGTTCAGATTTTTATCATCAATTTATGCTTAAGGAATAAATTCCAATTGAAAAATATCGATTTTAACTCAAAAATCCGAATCCGGTCAAAACCTGACCCCCGGTCCCCCGTCCCAAAACTCAGAAATTATTATACCAAATTGTTCTTCGTCATCTCACGAGTCCGTACATATAAAGAACGCTAAAATCGGAGTTCGTTTGACCCCTCAAATCATCCTTAGAAGGTCTCATAATCTCAAGCCCTAACTTCACTTTTTCTACTAATTTTCATGAATTAAACACTGATATTTTGATCCTTATTCACATATAATCAAGTTTTAGGGTCCAAAATCCTTACCTCAATGAAGAACAATGATTTCCTCTCTTAAAAATCGCCTCAAAAGCTTCTTCCCGTTCATAAATTGGAAGAAAACTTGGACTACTCGTTATATATGTACTTTTCACGCGTTTTACTGCTCCCAATGGATTCCTTGTGAATTTCTAATTAATTTAGGATTTTAAATCACTCAATTTGACCTTATAATGAAAGAGATATGTAGCTTTTAAGATTTGCAAATAGTGCAGGATTTAATACGCCATCAGGGGCAAATTCATAATTAACCTGAAAAATCTGGGCAACCTTGGTAAAATGGCCATAAAATCTTCATACGATGTCCAAATTCGACGATTCATTTTGCTACGGGTCCGTAATTATGATACAGATCTAATGCTTCACTCAAAACAGTAATCGGAGCTCATTTATTCAATATGATATCATTTATGCTTGAAGAAACGACGTCGAAGTATAAGAAAAATGAGCACAACGCAACCCAAACCTATCCGAAACTCACCCGAGCTCCTCGGGACCCCGTACGAACATACTAACAAGTCCCATTACATAACATGAACTTAGTCGAATCTTCGGAACACCCAAAACAACACCAAAACACCAGATCTACGTCCAATTTAAGCCTAAGAACTTCTAAATCTCCAACTTTCGCCAATTCAAGCCTAATTCTACACCGGACATCACAAATTTATTCTGAACACACTCCTAAGTCCCAAATCATCTAACGAAGCTATCCGAGCAATACAATCCGCATTCCGAAGTCGTTTACCAATAAGTCAACTCTTAGTTGACTTTTCCAACTATAAGGCTATTTTTAAAGACTAAATAACTAAATTCTCACTACAACCATTTTGAACCCGAGCCAACCAACTCTAACACATCATAAACAGTAATACCAACCTATGACAAGGCAATAACAACAATAATAATGCAAATTCTACAGAACGACCGATCGGGTTGTTACATTCTCCCCCACTTAAACATACGTTCGTCCTCGAACGTGCCCAGAGTTGTTCCAAACACCACCAAAATTGTTGTGCACCCTACCATGCACTTATTCAGAGGTGATTCCACGTCACCTTACCCGATATAGGTCTAATAGCACAACACAGTTGAAAATTCGAAATCCAATCTTGACCCATAAACCTTAGAACTAAATTTCCACTTCTGAGTCCATTCACAAGATCAAATTTCCACGACTATAAGCTGAAATAGTCTGAACACGCTGTATCAAGCCATATCCGCAACACAAGATGAAATCACATAATATACCGCATGACTCAACACTCGTAGCGATGACTCCTAATCCCAATCGCTGCTCATAACAACCCAATACCGGTAAATAACCTCTTATCAAACAAAATCTCGCTTAAACACCTTCATATGGTGCCGTTGATGAAAGCAACACGTAGAAATCAGCACCCATTCGTCCGATCAGAATCAATACCATCCAGAGCCATAACTTGTGCAACTCGTGTGCTCAATAACAACATCCCAAGAGCTCAATTCATTAAACTAAGAGGACTCACATGAGAGGGCTATCCTGCCACTAACACTTACCAAACTGCATCATGCTAAAAACCTGGTACACATAATTAAATCAAAACACATGAATCTGACACCAAGGATCATACCTCTACATGACTCTGCTACCATGCGTGATCCCATCCAACGCTGGACCACATGACATACTCCAAGCCACCTTGCTCAAAATCAATAACTATGCGCAATTCGGCATCAATTACTCAAAGTGCATTTCCATAAACACGGGGAAATCGGACGATACCTGTGATGACCCAAAAGGTCATACTAATGTAATCCTAGCTAAATCTGTGTTCCGAGGCCCCGAAAGCCTCCGTTAATCTCACCTCGATATGCGTGCGCAGCCCGAGCGTGTAGTCGGGAAGTCTTTATACTGAAATTGGATGAAAAATGGAATTTGTGATAATTAAATGAATAAAGTTGACTTTGGTCAACATTTTTGGTAAACAGACCCGGACCCGTGATGTGACGGTCCCGGAGGGTCCGTAGGAAAATATGGGACTTGGGCGTATGCCCGGAGTCGAATTCCGAGGTCCGAAGCCTGAGAAATGAATTTTTAAAGGAAATTGTATTCTGGAAATAATAAAGAAATTTTAAAATGAATTATTAAGTGAACACCGTGTTACCGGGCCCGTATTAAAGTTCCCTAGACCGGAAAAGGTTTATTATATGTTATTTATCTTATCTGTGAAATTTGGTGTGAAACGGACTTGAAACGTCGTGATTCGGATTCAAAATGGAAAATTTAGAAGTTTATGAAATTTGAGAAAATTCTAAGAGTTTCGAGGTTTAATTCGATAAATTTGATGATATTTTGATGATTTAAAAGCTTGAACAAGTCCTTAGAATGTTTTGGGAGTCGTGTGTATTTTTGGTTTTGAGCCCCGAGGGCTCGGGTGAGTTTCGGGTAGCTAACGGGGTGTGAAAACATGAAAAAATCTGGTGTTTGTGAGTTTTCTAGTGTCTGGTAGCTTAGTCTATGCGATCGCATAGGTTGAGCTACGATCGCATAGAGTTGAGAGTGGGGGAGGGGTCTGATGCCTTATGCGATCGCATTGGTGGGACATCAATCGCAGTGTAGGAGATCCTGATGCTCCGTGATCGCAGAGAGTGCAGTCAAGCTTCTCCGCGATCGCATTCCTCTCTCCGCGATCNTTATTTTAAAAGCCCCAAAATAGAATATCATTACGGGATTTCTTATTTTTGCACTCTTCTCTTACTCTCCAAACCCTATTGACGACCCCAAGCTATTCTACCTCCATAACCACTTGGGTAAGTGACTTTAACTCCAATTCCTTCCATTTTTCCTTCATCAAACACTAGAATCTAGGGCTAAAAACATGGAATCAAAGTAGGAATTAGGGATTTTAGGCAGAGTTGGGTTTTTGAGTGTTTTGGGTGATTCAACCTCAATTTGGGGTCGAATCTTAAAACAAATTATATATTCTAACTCGTGGGGTTATGGGTGATCGGGTTTTGGTCCGAGCCTCGTGTTTGGACCAAGCGAGCCCGGGGTCAAATTTTGGAATCTTAGGAAGAATGTTGTGAAATTAATAATTAGACTATGGGTTTGATTTATTGAGCCATTATTGATATACTTGGGTTGATTATGTCT
>ML299799.1:0-31747 GCA_005239495.1 Nicotiana undulata | reverse complement strand
CCAATATCATTCTCTATCCACGACTAACTTTATATAATAATAATTTTTTATTTATCAAAATGTTAACTAAGCACCAACGAACAATAATTTTAATAAAATTGTAATGTTGGGCCCATCTACTGGCCAGACATGTTGGTCGACAACGTAAAAATTGCACGGGGCGTCCTATTTGGTCGCCCCCATTTAACATATACCCATTATTTTTAAAGTTTTAATTTGTACCCACTTTTTAAACAACTTCAGCCCCCTTTCTCCTGCTCCTTCTCCTCCTCAAAGTTCGCCAGTTACAAACAAAAACTTCAGCTCTAGAGCTGAAGTTCGACAGTTACAAAATAAAAACTTCAGCTCTAGCCAGTTACAAAACAAAAACTTCAGCTCTAGAGCTGAAGTTCGACAGTTACAAAATAAAAACTTCAGCTCTAGCCAGTTACAAAACAAAAACTTCAGCTCTAGAGCTGAAGTTCACCAGTTACAAAAACAAAACCTTCAGCTCTAGAGATGAAGTTCGCCAGTTACAAAACAAAAACTTCGTCAGGTACAAAAACAAAAACTTCAGCAAATAAAGAACAAAACTTCAGCTCCTATGCTTAAGTTCAGCAATTACAAACAAAAACTTCAGCACACTTGCTACTTCAGTCCCGTCTACTAGAATGCTGAAGTTTTGTGTGATTGCCTTTGCTACTTCAGCCCTATATGCTGAAGTTACGCGAAAAAGTGGGTACGCTTGCAATTTTTTTTGCAAAGAGGGCACAAGTTAAAACGTGACCCAAAAAGCGGGTATAGATGCAAATGCCCCTCGACAACTGGCGAATTCTTCTTACTTAGAGACGGGGGCGTTTAACTAAAGCTTCCCGTGATCTCACTCCAATCAGTTTGAATCCCATTATTATAGGTAAGGAGTTGTATAAGTGTCTTGAAAGTTCTAATATGTTCACTAATCCGAGACGTTTAGAAAATAGGACAAACTTCTAGTTAGAGACAAGATTCAAACTCATGACATGCACGTTAAAGAACTTTTAGTTAGAGGCAAAATTCAAACTCATGATGTGCACATCAAGCTTACTGCTCTTACATTCCACTCTTATGGCAGATGAAAACTATAGGTGAAGGAAGAATCTTTCAACGCCAAGATTATAATAATGGAAATCATTATTGCGGTCAAACCTAAGTGAGAAATCAGGCAGGGTGCCGGTGGTACTCAGTTCGAAACTCGATGGCATTATAGAGGAACCCAGTTAGACTTCAGTTTTGAATTTAATCTCCAGCGTGATTAGCCAACTGAACTAACTTGGTAAACATTGGCGTAGAGTAGAATTTAATAGGGGTCTTCACAAGTAGACAATAGGCAAGGTCGAGCTAAATTTGCTTATCCTTCTAATGAAAGAATTGAAAGCAGGCCTGCCACATAATTCATTTTCTTGAACAAATACTCTGATATAACACCAGAAAACCTGATATCCATATTCATTACAGCACAACCTATGATACAACTGCAAACAGATTTGTCGACAAAGTTAAGGTGCCATGTTTGGCACTGATAATTTACAAGATGGAGACACACAATACCAGTGCCTCACTATTATTATTGTTGTCCTTTGAGAGGAATGTGTACCGAATCAGGAGCCATATCACATTTTAAGGTTTCTCCCAAACACATTGGGGTACACCTTGATAATGATGATACTTTCAAACTGGGACAGGTTCAGGAACTCTGCCGTTCCCGGCTGGAGTCAAACTATCATAGTATTCCACCAAGACCTTCCAACCACCAGGGCACATAAAACCATCTGGAGGGCTCTCTTTATTCTTCGCAAGGGATCGCATCTGGAAAAACCAAAACATTAGTTGTGCCTTAAAATTGAACAAGGCATAGCTAGTGACATTTTTTTTTAATTTTTTATAAGCAGCATATATCCTTGTGATCTGTGTAGTTTTTTTTCTACAGCATACTATATTCAACTCATATTTTACCCAAAAAGTGGATGCCAAATACTTCTTTATTTCTTCCTATTGCGGGGAAATGGAGAACTTCCCTTTTCTCCAAGAGTATAGTGGAGTGGGGGGTGGGGGAGTAGGTAGAATAGAGAAAGCCAATGAAGAGAATATACCTTGGTGCCTGATATGAAGAGAAAGTCTTGAGGCCTAGCGGGATCAAAGAATGCCATTCTATTCTGAGTCTTATCATATGCAGCCACCTGTCCAAAAATTAGAGGTTCACATTGGCGTTCGAAAAACTAAATGAGAAATGAAGCACTTCACACCACGGGTCATTGTTGTCATACCTTGAAAGGCAAGATATTCAGCCGCTCTAACCCGGGGGCCATACTGAGTACCTTCTTTCCATGATCTGCATCATACAGATCTCTCTTCTCCAATGGATGGCCCATCCCAGCTGGATCCCGGCCCACAATGTAAAAGTTAGCTCCTGCATTGATGCGCGCCTTTGCGTGCCATTGCACCTCAGTTGGACCAGCATAGTGCATAGGAGATGGGAATATAGAGACCACAGTAGTCTCTGGGTCAAGCACCCCATCTTCAAGTACCTGAGAAGTGTTCATTGTACGAAATAGTTAAGCAGCAGCACTATACTACTCCATCAATCAGAATGATGGCAAGTACTACCACTACACATCAATCCCAAATTAGTTGGGGTTAGCTTTAATGGAGAAGTAGCTAAAACAACAACGCATTTTAGTTCATGAAGGACTTCAACAAAAATGGATGCAGGTGAGTGTTAAGTGCGTTCTCTTATAGCAAAAAACGTTTGAAGAGCAAAATATCTGAATGTCCAAGATCACATACTTTCTCATGTTGCCTCATTCGCCACTGAAGTGGAACATCATCTGCCTTTGTGTAACCTCCCAGAGGATGAAGCAAAAGGACAGGATTCTTGTATCCCATCTCAAGAAGTCGACGACGTGTGTCTGTCATCAATAATGCGTGGCCATTATGCACTGGATTTCTGAGTTGGAAAGCAAACACTGCATCTGCATTGCGCCTCGTAAACTCATCTCGAAGTTCAGCCGGGGAAAGCCGGAACCTGTCAAGACCATCATCGTACTTGATTGGTTCTATAACTTCCAAATCACCACCAATTAGCCAATTTCCAGCATGAGTTATTGCTTCATCTGCGTAAGGTAGACCTGGGGCAGTTGTTCCCCAAGTTCTGGCTGTCCGTTCTTCTTTATTATGCTTGTAGATCTCAACACTACAATTATCAAATAAAGAAAGTGAGTATTATAAGTGCTCATCTTACATTTGCAGGCAGGTAAACAAGCACAATAAATTTTTAGTACAGACAAGGGAGAGGTAAATCAATTTGCTAAACAAGCAATTGAGAATCTCCTAACATCAATGCTATGATACGATTCAAAAATGTACAAAGCTTTCACTAAGTAATCCATCGAGTAGGAAAAGCTTTGAAACACTTGCAGATTACGGACAGTACATTGCAGATTACGGACAGTACATTAATGTAAACACTCTGACATTCTGAAAACCATCTAAAGATCGGTGGCGCACGAGCCAGGATGAATAGGTTGAGTTTTGCTCATCTATTCATATCTTACGAGACTATAAGAACACAATTTGTCGACCGAACCAGAATGAACTATCGCCTTAGAAGATGTAAAAAAATTTAAGATATCTTTTTTTTAAAAGAGAGTAAAAAAAAGGTGCCGCCTGGCTCTACCACCAGGTCCACCAAAGAATGATCAACATGTTAATTTGTAGAATAACAAGTGTAGACCAACCAAAAACTCAGGTGGGTGTACAAATTCAATATTGGGAACGTTATGCCAAAACTATCACAAAACAATCATCGGGAGCTTTCTTTATGAGCAATTTCCTGACTTTAATTCAATGACTAGAAAGGTCATTGTTCCTTTTAGTATCTCGACGCTCAAATTGAGAAAATCAGATAAATTACATACTAAGTTTTATGGAGATTCTGACAGATGAACGTAGACCTGGTTGATTCTCTTTTTCATGTGTACAGAATTGCTACTACAACAATGGTTGACCCGAAAGAGTACAAAAGTACTTTTCCTCCTACGCAAGTAGAACTGCACGGTACAAGCATATTTTTTTCCATGCAAGTAGTCATGCATAAGTACTCATCCCTTTGATGTATGCATGAGTGCGTCATTGATGTGGATATTGGTGGATGCTTGACCACAAAATTCCACTCCAAAGCATACAATTATAGGTCTCAGGAAGAAATTCAAATTCAGATAGGGATGTTTGTCGAAATAAGTTTCACTTTCCCTAGATAAACCAGAAGGACCATATTGATACCTAATGTCCTATCCAAGAAACTGTCGTGGGGTAACACAACTGTCCTTATTAAATTCATAGTGAAAAAACAAAGAGAAGTGAACCGAACAGAGTAGGAGGTCACGTATAATAATATTAGTATAGCATGGTGCACACAAAGATTGAGCAAACATGAAACAATTCTTTCCAGATGACAAAAGGCACAAATCGGGAGCAACAAATGTTACATGATGTCTATACCACCCATAAGGACCCAAAAAAAAAAAAGATCTGTAGAGCCATCAGATTTCAGGTAAAGTATGTTATACATATGAGTATAAAACAAGAAGTTCTAACAACAGAAACAGTTTTAAACGCTTTTACAGTAGCAAGAAGGTCCTCACATAACCCAAGCGACCCAGAAACATTCACCTATTAACATAGTACAAAGCAAAGTGTTACAGTTTTCCTTAGCTATTACTATTATGCTTGTGACATTTAATCTTTGCTTCAAATATTAAAGTGAGAATTATCGTGGATCTTAATTGCCCTCTACAAACATAAATATACTTATGCAACAAGATTCCACACTAATGAATTTTGACAAGTGCCATTAAAAAAATTTCATCCATCAAAGCACATAACCAAAAAGACTCCACCTTTTGTTACATATTAAGTGCCATGGTTATTAAAGGTATATGTTTATTCCCTGAGATTGAGAAAAAACCGTCAAATTGAAATGCTTGCCCATCCGAAACACACCTTAGGCTCCTGGGACCTCGTCCAATTACACCAATAACTCAATCTTAATGATTAATGAACTTTTAAACTTCTATAACTCAAGCCGAACCATGCCAAATCAACTCAGAATGACCTCAAATTTTGTTCACTGCGCTTTATTTAAAGCAGTGTGCGTCATCCGGGGCATGCAAAACCTAAATGACACAACGGACCTATACCAAACCCCGAAACTACAATCCGGACCCAATATTAAAAAAGTCAACTCGCGGTCAAACCTATCAAACATTTGATCTTCCAACTTTCGCCAAAAAGCATTTTTAACATATTACCAATTATTTATTACAAGATTTAACTGTCAGTTACCTAATAAATGACCTTGACTCTACAAATTATAATTCTACTGAAAGGTTCGGTCCAATATACCGCGAATGTTCTTCTAGCTACATCTAACATCCATATGGACACAAAGAACAGTAACACATAATGAAACTAAAGTTACCAAAATGCCCTTACTCGTTAAGAATGGCAATAAGCTTGTCCATGTCATCAACAAGGGCAACACTGGTAGACCCACCGATCCTATTCTTATGAGAATCATCGATGGCTAACACAATCGGCACCGACATGTTGACGACTGAGCCGCCGTCACCGAGTCGGAGCGAGTTAAAATGAAGAGTTTGGAGGAACTCGGATTCTCTCATGAATCCTTTCAACGGGCTGGCCCAGCCCTCGCTGAGCACATGAACCCATTGGATATCAATCTTTGACAGCTTGATTTTCGGAAGAGACAAAGCATGTCTCCTCTTCAAATCTCTCTGTGGCTCCTCGACGACGAGGTCCACGAGCTTTCCGCCGTCGGGATCAATCAGCGGCCCGCATCGGATTCGGGCCCCGGGTACGGCACGGAACTTGGAACGCCACGAATACGAAACAGGGAGATTGAGGGGTAACACGAAATGGGTTTTCTGGGTTTTGGATAAAGAATGAGATGGACCTGGGGTTTTGAGAAAAAGAGAAGCCATAGTCGCCATTGAAGCCTTAGGCCGGGTTTGAAAAAATTAGATGGTTTTATTTGGAGGGAGAGAGAGTTTGGTGGAGCTTTTGGGAATTTAAAAATACTTTTGTTAGACTGATTTGTGTTTTATAATGTTGGAGTGATAGTGAAAGAGAGAGAGAAAATAGGGTTAATGTGTAAAATGACTTGGAAGTTTTGTTGTTATTTGTAGGGACTTCTTTTGGGTGGGGAAAAGATTTGGGGGGATGAACTTGGACACAATTATCTTGGATTACTGTGATAAATATAGTAAATGTTATAAATAAAATTTTATTTATGGTGAATGTCTATATTCTAGAGAGATTCTAGGGTTTGTTACTTAGTGGTTAAGTCACTTTTTTCCAATAAATAGAGGGGTCTTATCCCATTGTAAATCGTCCCAAAAATTCAATAAGAATTTCCTCTCTTTCTCTGCAATATTGTTCTTCTTCTTTTATTGTTTCATAACACGTTATCAGCACGAGACTCTAACCAATTGAGTAGAAGCTTTTTGATTGAGCATAATGATTGTCAATTGTTCCATAAACTTCCTTCGTGACTAAATTATGGATTTAAGGTAAGTATTTTACTTTATTTTTCTGTTTTAAATTCTTGAAATTCTATAATTTGATTTTAAATGCAAGCAAAGACAATAAACTTTGATTATAACTCTTATAGAGTTTGCAAGAAATTATAACTACCCGAAGTGGTTAAATTTCTATGCCTTGCCATGATCAAATTCATGTATGATTGTGAGCAAAGAAGTGGAAACCCGTCCCATTGAATTTGCTTCATTCTCATTCCCCTTAAGAGAATGTGATAGCAATATGTGATAAGTCTGAAAGAAGAGAAATTATTACCATGAAAGTATCAATGAATGTGGACGTGACAATAGACGAAATTATAATCGTCATATTTGTGATAATGAGAATAATAAGAATTCTCACAATAATCTTTCACTCTTTGAAAGTAATATTTGTCATCGATTTGACATGAGATTTTGTAAAGCATATATAGATGATTATGGTACATTCATGATGAGAATGTGACAACATCTAACATATGAATACATATTCATTCTTGAAAGAATATGAATGTGCTATTGGTAGTGAATATACCACATTCACCTCTAAAAGAAGGTTTGAGATGATATAAGAAAATAATGTCATTATTATGGCATGAATGGTCATTGGTCATGTACCTATTGTACGCCAAAATATTTTGGCAATGTGATTACTAAAGGATAACACTAATGCAAGAAACAAATCTTGCATATAATTTTGACAATGACCATAATTTATAACTTTCTCCTTGAAAGTGATATTCACCACATGGATGTTGATGAATATGCGGTAGTACCAAATTAATTGAGAGCTCTGGAAGAGCCAATTATTACTATTTTGGAGGAATACAATTGATTATCATGTCAATTTATTATGTTGTAGTAAGTCTCAAAGAAACTTATTGAGTTTCTAAAGTATTCGCGAAAGCGATTGGTTATACTGAGATTATAAATAATGGAAAGATTTGATATCTTCTATTACTACAACTTGTAGCGGGGTAATATGTATGTGAAAAGTTACCCGATTTGTCCTCCAGTTTGTACTACACAAATAAAAGAATACCACAATAAAGTGGATGTTTATTTATATAAAAACCCATATCATAATAAACTTGGAGTTTATTGATAATTGCACACGTCATGGTGTAAACCTGAACTTTATCAATATTGATAATTTATTCAGTTTACATAATTGGTTTAGCCATATCAATTTAAGTATGATGTGCAAAAAATAAAAGAGAATTCACATGGGTAAATATTAAAGAACTCGAAAGTTCTTTATGAATTCTCTTATGTTGCTTGTCCTTGTTAATTAATAGACCAACTAAAATTGGGATTGAATCTCATGAATGCTGGAAATATCATAGGTGAATATGGGCTCATCACCTGCCATGTATATCACATAAGATGCATCAATAAGATGGTTACATGTGCAATTATTATTAACCCGCAACCTGCTGTTTGCGAGGTAACTTGCTCAATAATTTAATTTAGATCATAATTTCCAGATTGTCTATTCAAGATAGTTCATCTTGATAAATTGGTTTACATCACAATTGGTTTAGCAAAATAATTTATTGAGTGCCTCCACTTAATAGCTAAATTATTTCTTATGAGAACAAAGTTATCTATATCAGTTTGATATATGTTATACACGAACGTATATTACATTCTCCCCTCACAAGTGGTTCAGGGTCAGGAACCAAATAATTCCATCTTATTATTATTGATGTGCGGTATATTTTGATTAACACCATAATGCACAAAGATGGGTTCCCAAAATTGAGGAAGAAAGTTAGTTTTTCTAACATGAGGGGGAGACATGATAAACAACTGAGAAAAATTTACGTAGAAAGAATTATCATTTGTACATCTAGATCCTTGAATAAGATAATATGGACTTGATGTTCATAAAATATAATTCATTTGCAATATATTGCAAAGCATGCAAGACGCATTTGCTGACCCAAAGAAAGTAACTATATTCTCATTGCAAATGCTCATATTAAGTCCTAGAAGGACAAAGTCTATGGTACACTTAAAGCGTATAGACAAGTCGGTTTCAAATAAATTTCTTGATAAAGAAGATGAAAAAATGATCAAAATGATCATAATAAAGGAGACAAGTGATCTAGAAGATCACATGACATAACACTTCATAAAATCTCAGGAGAGATTCAGGTATCTGAATTTATTAATGAAGAGATCTATATGTTATGTATTTATGAAAAACAAATATTGGAACCGATATAAAATATTCGTCGACGACATCTTTCATAGCGCTAAGTATACATGAGGATCTTAAGTCTGTTGAATATGGACACAGAAATATTGACCAAATGAAAGAGATAGAATTCGAATAGAATTTGTTTCATATGAAAAACATATAGTTTTGGAGATGCAGTTCAAATATTTAAAAGTATAAAGTCAATCATTTGTGCAATCACTTTCATGTGTCTTATATGTCTGGTGTGACATGAAAACTTGATCCAAATCTAAAGTCTATTTATATGGCTTATATGACTTAACTTATATGACAATCCCTGAAGGATATTGCTTAAAGCATATAGAATTCTTGGTCATGAAGTACTATATCCTAAGTGCAATTTGTGCACATTTGTATCTTGCTATAACTATAAGCATGATAATGTATACCAAGGATTTTTTAACGTGCAACATATTTATTGAAGTTAATATGGATGATTTATTCATCAAATCTCTTGTGACGTCAACCTTCAAGAAGCTAACACACAAGATTGGGATGCGAAGGCTCAAGGATGTGAATTGATGCTCTCATCAGAGGGAGTTAATGCACGTTGCACTCTTTTTCCCTTACAAGATTTTGTCCCACATGGTTTTCCTTGCAAGGTTTTTAACGAGGCAACCAAAAGGCATATTGTTAGATATGTGTACTCTTTTACCTTTTCTAGAATTTTTTTCCCATTGGGTTTTATTTTAATTAAGGTTTTAACGAGGCACATTATCTATTGAATAGACATTCAAGGGAAAGTGTTATAAATAGAATTTTATTTATGATGAATGTCTATATTGTAGAGAGATTCTAGGGTTTGTTACTTGGTGGTTAAGTCACTCTTTTCCTATAAATAGAGAGGTCTTACCCCATTGTAAATCATCCCAAAAATTCAATAAGAATTTCCTCTCTCTTTCTCTGCAATATTGTTCTTCTTCTTTTATTGTTTCATAACACTAAATATATTCTAGTTAAGTAGGCTTAGTATCTTGATTTGGAAAAAAGACTAAATCTATTCTAGTTAACTAGGCTTAGTATCTTGATTTGGGTTCCTTTCGAAAGATTAACTCAATTGATGCTTGATTATGAAACTTAATCATGAAATGATTCTATAAGTATGCAAGACTATGTGGTGCAAGCTAAATTGTGTAGGTGAGTCATAAGTGCAAAGGATGAACGAAGAAAGAAAAATAAATTATTAAAGGAATTAGAGTATATTAAGTATAATACTTACTAGCACTAATGTTTACATGCAAAATTTGTTTAACCAAAGAATTAGATTCTCTACCAAAGCTATTTTAAGAAGTATCCGGGCTTCTGATAACCAAGAAAATATGATAATAATTATAATCAGACTTGTAAAGAAAAAGCAGCAAGAATGCGCAAAAGTAAGTATATTTCAATAGTGGTTCGAATGTGTCCATACAAGTTATATTTTACTCCCTTTTATAGGGAATTTCTTAATATAACGCCTGCTCTTATTAATGATTGTGCATTAACGACTAATAATGTCATTAATGTAACGTTACAATGGTCAATCGTAACTGTTGCGTGAAGATTATATAACGTTTGACTCATTGATTGAAGATCTTTGAATCTTCCCTTTATTCTGCCTTGATTCATTCTGACCGTGTCTCTTCAACTCCTCAATTAGATTGAGGTTACCGTATCTAATTGCCTCGTGGGTATGATGTTCCGTTCCTTTTTATCTCGTACCTCTTTGTAAAGTCACGACCAGTTGTCATGTTTTCATTGCTCCACATGTATTGCCTTGTCATCTGAATTAGTACACGTGTGAAGCCTATTTTTACCAATACAGATAGTCCCCCCACTTACCATTTATTTATCACTTAAATATTTGGTAAGTGGATACTCATTTATGGCGGGAATATTTTGTCGTCACTTCACTTGTACCATCGCATCTGTCTTTGAATGTATACGCCGCTTGTCACTTCCATTTAATGCTCGTACCACGTGGCATTCTCGGATTAATTCTGCAATTATTCAGCGCCTTTTAGGGCTTTTTGTGGCTGCATCAGTCACGAAGTGACAATTTCAATTATGACTTTCACATCACTATTTTCCATTTTTTGACGGTCTCCTCTGAGTATAAATACCCCTTTTCTTTCCTTTGCTTTCACGAAAAAGTTCTAACTTCCTTTCATTATTTGTAAATTCTCCATTCTTGTAAACATGTCTTCCTCAAGCCAGCAATCCAAAAAGGTCATCATTAAAGACGAACTGGCTTCTTCTTCTGCTCCAATTCGGAGTAGGAGGGGCGGTAGACTTAGGAGTTTAAGTTCTACACCTTCCAGGGTCTCTTCTTCTTCTCATACTACTCCTCCGCCATCTTCTAAGTCTAATACTTCCTTATCTTCTTCGAGGGCTAAGGCTTCTAGATCTTCATCAAAGAGTAGGGAACACAATGAACCGCTTCGTGAACCGAGAGTCGATGAGATTGTCCCTGTCGAGTTTTCTTTTGTAAAGGATAGTGAGGCCATTAGTAAGAAGCTTTCTTCCATGTCATCACATGATAGTGCTGACCTTTATCCTACCCAAATAACAAAGGGTTTAGTGTCACTCGTACATAGAGACTGCTGTTGGAAGTCTGACTTTCCAGTTGTAGTTCCTAATGACAATAAAAGAATAACCTCTTATAGAACTGGGTATTCTTTTGTATACACTTATCCCTTCACATTAGGATTTAAGCCTCCCATCGACCTTGTTATCATTGAATTCTGTTGATTCTTCAATGTTTGCTTGGGACAAGTCAGTCCTCTTGTTTAGAAGGCAGTTGCATGCCTTAGGTATTTGGCCAACTTAGCTTCTGTTCCATTTACTTTCCATCATCTTATTCACCTGTCACGACCCCAAATACTTAGTCGTGATATCGCATGTCGTGGAACCAGGCAAGCCACAAATTTCGTTAACTGAATTTATTCTTCAGAAAATTATGACATTTAAAAAGCAAAATACTGATTATATACCATTTGAAAGTTTAAGACAACATTTAAAGCACAATTCCAAAACCAACCCCGGATCTAGTGTCACTCAGTCACGAGCTACTATAACATAATAATGTCAAAATACGGAAATAGACAACATTGTCTGTAAAAATAAAAGTGCAACAGGAAGATAAACAAGGAGAAGACGAGGTTGCGATCGCCAGCTGCTACCTTGACGACTCCGATGAAAGCTCTGACGGCTGCTCAGTAACCACTGCCGGGTCCCGATGTACCTGGATATGCACACAAGGTGCAGGGGGTAACATGAGTACACCAACTCCTCCCGATCGGTCTTCCAGGTGGCCTCCTCCACCGGTCGTCCTCTCCACTGCACCTTTACTGAAGCTATATCCTTAGACCTCAGCTTTCTGACCTGACGACCCAAAATAGCCACTGGCTCTACCTCATATGACATATCACCCTCAAGTTGAACCGTGCTGAAGTCCAAAACATGAGACGGGTCACCAACATATTTCCGGAGCATCGAAACATGGAATACCGGATGAACACTCGATAAGCTGGGTGGCAAAGCAAGTCTATAGGCCACCACCCCAACCTTCTGAAGCACCTCAAAAGGCCTAATGAATCAGGGACTCAACTTATCCCTCTTCCCGAACCGTATAACACCCTTCATGGGTGACACCTTCAGCAGTACCTTCTCCCCAACCATGAAAGACACATCCCGGACCTTCCAGTCCGCATGCGCTTCTGCCTAGACTGCGCAGTGCGAAGTCGCTCCTGAATCAACTTCACCTTATCCAACTTATCCTGAACCAAATCTGTGCCTAATAGCTTGGCCTCACCCGACTCAAACCAACCAACCAGAGATCTACACCTCCTCCCATATAAAGCCTCATACGGAACTATCTTGATACTCGACTGATAACCATTATTATAAGCAAACTCTGCGAGTGGTAGAAACTGGTCCCATGAACCCCCAAAATCAATGACACAAGCACGCAGCATGTCCTGCAGAATCTGAATAGTGTGCTCTGACTGCCCTTTTGTCTGAGGATGAAATGTTGTGCTCAACTCGACCTGAGTACCCAACTCTCTCTGCACGGCCCTCCAATACTGATATGTGAACTGAGTACCTCTGTCAGAAATGATAGAAACTGTGACACCGTGCAATCGGACAATCTCCCAGATGTAAATCTCAGCTAACCGCTCCAATGAATATGTAGTACTAACAGGAATGAAGTGCGCAGACTTGGTCAACCGATCCACAATGACCCATATAGCATCGAACCTCCTCGAAGTCCGTGGGATCCCAACTACAAAGTCCATGGTGATCTGCTCCCACTTCCACTCCGGAATATCTAACCTCTAGTGTAATCCACCTGGTCTCTGGTGCTCATACTTGACCTGCTGACAATTGAGACAACGAGCTACAAACTCCACAATATCCTTCTTCATCCGCCTCCACTAATAATGCTATCTCAGATCCTGATACATTTTCGCGGCACCTGGATGGATGGAATACTGCGAGCTGTGGGCCTCTGCTAGAATCAACTCTCGAAGCCCATCCACATTAGGCACACAAATCCGACCCTGCATCCTCAGAACCTCATCATCCCCAATCACTACATCCCTGGCATCACCTCGCCGGACCCTATCCTGAAGAACGAGCAAATGTGGGTCATCATACTGGCGCTCTTTGATCTAGTCATAAAGAGAAGACCTAGAAGCTACACTAGCCAACACCTAATGAGGCTCCGATAAGTCCAATCTCACAAACTGACCTGCTAAGGCCTGAACATCAAGTGCTAATGGTCTCTCTAATGCTGGGAGATATGCTAGACTCTCCAAAATCTTTGCTTTGCGACTCAAGGCATCGGCCACTACATTGACCTTTCCCGGATGGTATAGAATAGTGATGTCATAGTCCTTGAGAAGCTCCAACCATCTACTATGAAGAAAATTCAAATCCTTCTACTTAAACAGATGCTGCAGACTATGGTGATTAGTAAAAACCTCACAATGTACCCCATACAAATAATGACGCCAATTCTTCTAGGCGTGAACAATGGCTGCTAGCTCGAGATCATGAACGGGGTAATTCTTCTCATGAGTCTTCAACTGGCACGAGGCATAGGCAATCACCCTACCATCCTGCATCATAACACAACCAATGCCTATCCTCGAGGCATCACAATACACTGTATAAGAACATAAAACTGATGGCAATACTAATACTGGAGCTGAGGTCAATGTAGTCTGGAGCTTATGAAAGCTCTCCTCACACTCGTCCGACCATATTAATGGAGAACTCTTATGGGTCAATTTGGTCAAGGGCGAAGCAATGGAAGAAAACCCCTCCACAAAGCGACAGTGGGGACTAAAGGGAACCCCTAGAACCAGAATAGCCACTGGAAGAGCCATGTGCCGAGGAACCCTGAACTGATGGTGGCCGAGATGAACTCTGGGCTGGAATGGGATTGAATGATGAGCGGCCCTGATGAGATCTGCGGGGACCATGCCCCGATGAAGCACCACTATAAGATGGCGGACTGGCTGAGGAGGCCTAAATGAACGGCCTCTGTTGTGCTGAGACTAACCTCCTAAATGAATACCACCATAACTACCAGATCTCCGAGGCCTCTTGGCCTCCCTCTCTACTCGCTCCTGCCGGCGAACTGACTCAATCTCTCTGGCTATGTCCACTTCCTCCTCAAAGGAAGCGCCAGATACCCTCTCCCTGGTCAGAAAAATCCGAAGCTGATAAGTGAGGCCATTAACGAACCTCCTGATCCTCTCCCTATCTGTGGGAACTAGCCAAATAGCATGACAGGCTAGCTCGAAGAACCTCATCTCATACTGTGTCACGGTCGTGTCCGCCTGACGTAACTGCTCGAACTCCCTGCGCAGCTCCTCCCTGCGGGACTGTGGTACATACTTCTCCAAGAAGAGAATGGAGAACTGATGACAGGTAAGGGGCGCTGAATCAACAAGTCTGCGCCTCTCATAGGCCTCCCACCAAGCAAGTGCAGCTCCTGAGAACTGGAAGGTAGTAAATGGGACCTCTTTGGCCTCCAATATCCCTGTTGTTCGAAGAATCCTCTGACACTTGTCCAAGAAGCCTTGGGCAACCTCGCCCTCAGTACAACTGAAAACCGGAGGCTGAAGTCTACTAAATCTCTCCAACCTGCGCTGCTCATCATCTGCCAAAGCTAGGACAACAAAATTCTGGTTTGGGGCAACCGGCTGGACTGGAGCTGCCCCCGGTGTCTGAAGCCCCTAAGTAACCTGCTCAGGTGTCCGGGCAACTGGAGTCTGAGTGCCTCCCCCGGTCTGAGAGGTAGAAGCAGTAGTAGACATAGCGACGGCCTGTGCAAGACTGGTGCACACCTTCAAAATCTGAGCAAGGGTCTCCTGAAGACCCGAAATGACAATAGGCATTGCCGGTGCCTGAGCCTGTCCCGCTGGAATCTCAACGGCAGGGACCTGATCCTAAGAAGTAGAGGGGTCCACAGGTACTTCCCCGGCTGTTGCACGGGCTGCACCTATCCCTCTGCCACGGCCTCGACCACGATTTCGACCTCTCGCTGGTCCAGCTGGTGTCTGATCACCTCGATCGGTAGCACGAGTCCTCATCATCTGTGAGAGAATGAAAGCAACATAAGTTTAGTTCCAGGAATCAACATGTTCGCACGACATAATTCAAGAATGTGATATTTTTCCTAAGGGTTATGTAGCCTCTCGAAGATGAGTACAGACGTCTCCGTACCGATCTGCAAGACTCTACTAAACCTGCTCATGACTGGTGAGACCTATTCAACTTAAGGCTCTGATACCAACTTGTCACGACCCCAAATACGTAGTTGTGATGGCGCCTATCGTGGAACCAGGCAAGCCACACATTTCGTTAAATCTAAATTTATTCTTCAGAAAATTATGACATTTAAAAAGCAAAATACTGATAATAGACCATTTGAAAGTTTAAGACAAAATTCAAAGCACAATTCCAAAACCAACCCCAGATATAGTGTCACTCAGTCACGAGCTACTCTAACATAATAATGTCAAAATACGGAAATAGACAACATTGTCTGCAAAAATAAAAGTGCAACAGGAAGATAAAGAAGGAGAATACGAGGTTGTGATTGCCAGCTGCTACCTTGACGACTCCGATGAAAGCTCTGACGGCTGCTCAGTAACCACTGTCGGGTCCCGATGTACCTGGATCTGCACACAAGGTGCAAGGGGAACGTGAGTACACCAACTCAGAAGTAACGAACCCAAACTATGGGCTGAGAGGTAGTGACAGACTAAACCTCAGAATTTACAATAGATTGTGTACAGAAATTAGACATGCTAATAGTTTATCAGAAATGAGAAAATATGCCAAGTATGCAAGTATACTCTACATGCCATCATAACAATGTATGAAACCAGTGTGAAAAAATGACATAGTGCTCACAACCCTCACATAGCAATCCACTCAGTACCGTATATAGCTCTCAGGCCCAGGGAAGGTCCATCTCGGAATATACATAATCATCAGTGACCGTAGTCACTCGGTACTGAGGAAAAGGCCAATCCATCCCCACGGAGAAGATCCATCTCCGGAATACAACGCTTGGACAAGATCCATGTCCAGGGATGATCCATCCCTCACATATCATCAACTTCGGACAAAGTCCATGTCCAGGGAAGATCCATCCCTCAATATCAATACGCTCACTAGGGGTGTAAATACTCTGGAGGGGCCCTATCGGCCCAAGATCCATATCAAGCTAATGAAGGCATGATTAAAGTATCGTTGCGGTGTGCAGTCCAACTCATAACTGTCTCAACAACAGGCTCTTGGCCTCACTCAGTCATTACTCTCCAGTCTCACTCATATGGCTCACAAATGTATAAATCAACCCAAAACAATGATAAATATTCATATAATTAACAATTTCTAAGACTGAGGCATGAAATGATATACTACAACATGACTGAGTATATGAAATCAAATGAGACAGTAATATACGACCACTTGGGTATCAGCATTTTTGGTGTGAAGCCTTAGCATTTATACATAACATGATTTCTAACATGTTCACATTTACCACATAATAGAAGTGTGGATATCAATCTGTAATAGCTACTAGACTGTGCCATGGGATGATCCAGGCCACAATTTACTCGGTGCACACCCGTACGCCCGTAACTTGGCATGTGCGTCACCTCAATTATAGTCAAATATCATATAGTTTGGGGTTTCGAACCCTCAGAACCTAGTTTGGAAACGTTACTTACCTCAAAACCGGCTAAAATCCTAGCCCACAATGCCTTTGCCTCTAGATTCGAACTCCGAGTGCTCCAAATCTACCAAAAATCAGATTCATATCATTATTATATGCCAAAGAACGAAGCCCATTTAAAAATAATCAAAATTACCAAAAATCCTGAAATTGGCCAAACCTGACCCCCAGGCCCACGTCTTGGAATTCGATAAAAATCACAAAACTAGAATCCTCATTCCCTCACGAGTCTATCCATATCAAATTCACCAAAATTGGACCTCCATTGCCCACTCAAATCATCAAAAGATCTCAAACTTTCCTCCCATTTCCCCCCAATTTCCACCCTAATTCCTCAAATTAAATGATAAAAATCAAGACTAAATCATGGAACTAAGCCAAATATGATTGAAGAACACTTACCTAAAGAACTCCACTGAAAATCCTGTCAAATTCCACCTTCTCCCGAGCTCTCTAATGGGTTTTTGAAAATATAGACTAAACCCTCGTTTTTGAACTCAAAAAGAGTCAGCCCAGTTTTT
Source organism: Nicotiana undulata (assembly GCA_005239495.1). NCBI lineage: Eukaryota > Viridiplantae > Streptophyta > Magnoliopsida > Solanales > Solanaceae > Nicotiana > Nicotiana undulata. Next base: position 14,128 of record ML299799.1, on the reverse strand, counting down.
ACCTTTCGCGAACGCGTCCATGTGCACGCGTTCGCATAGAATAATCAACATGCCCCCCTCTTTTACTCTACGCGAACGCGACTGCCTGCCCGCGAACGCGATGGACAACAACCCCAGGCCTTCGTGAACGCATGGTCCCAGTCGCGAACGCATAGGCCAATGGGCCTGGGGTCTTCAGATGACTCACAACCCTACGCGAACGCACCCACTCACTCGCGTTCACGATTCTCACCCTGCTGAACCCTTCGTGTTCGCACCCCCTCTTCCCCGAACGCATAGAACAAAATACCCAGCTCCCCATTTACTCTTCGCGAACGCATAGACCCCACTGCGAACACGTAGAACAAAAATCATCTGCAACAACACCAGAAAATCTGCCAAGTTCAAAGTCCAAAAATTGATCTGTTAACCACCCGAAACTCACCCGAAGCCCTCGGGACCTCAACCAAACATGCCAACGCATCCCATAACTTTATTCAAACTTAGTCGAACCTTCAAAACACCCAAAACAATGCAAAAACACCAAATTCACCTCGGATTCAAGGCTATGAACTTTGAAACTTCCAAATTTTGCCAAAGATGCTGAAACCACCCAAAACACGTCCGATTGACTTGAAAATTGCAAAACACACCCAAAATGATCCGACAAACTTGTTCCAACTTCCGGAATTCCATTCCGACTCCAATATCCTATTTTCCACTACTGACCGGAAATCGCCAAAAACTCTATTTCGCCTATTCAAGCCTAATTCTACTCCGGACCTCAAATTCACATTCTGAACACACTCCTAAGTCCCAAATCAACTAACGAAGCTATCCGAGATATAAATCCACATCCCGAGGTCGTTTGCCTATAAGTTAACTCCTGGTTGACTTTTCCAACTATTAAGCTCTTTTAAGAGACTGAGTGTCTCAATTCTCACCACGGCCACTCCGAACCAGAACCAACCAACCCAACACATCATGAATAAGCTAAATAACATATGATAAAGTTGAAACAGAGGAAACGGGGCTAATATCACGAAACGACCGGGTGGGTCGTTACATTTCTCCCCCTTTTAAACAAACGTTCGTCCTCGAACGAGTCTAGAAACATACCTAGAGTCTCAAATAAGTGAGGATATCTGCTCCGCATCTCTTGATCGGTCTCCCAGGTGGCCTCCTCCACCGGCTGTCCTCTCCACTGCACCTTTACTGAAGCTATATCCTTAGACATCAACCTTCTGACCTGACGACCCAAAATAGCCACTGGCTCTACCTCACATGACATATCACCCTCAAGCTGAACCGTGCTGAAGTCCAAAACATGAGACGGGTCACCAACATACTTCCATAGCATCGAAACATGGAATACCGGATGAACACTCGATAAGCTGGGTGGCAAAGAAAGTCTATAGGCCACCTCCCCAACCTTCTGAAGCACCTCAAAAGGCTCAATGAACCGGGGACTCAACTTGCCCCTCTTCTCGAACCGCATAACACCCTTCATGGGTGACACCTTCAGCAGTATCTTCTCCCCAACCATGAAAGACACATCCCGGACCTTCCGGTACGCATAGCTCTTCTACCTAGACTATGCCGTGCGAAGTCGCTCCTGAATCAACTTCACCTTATCCAATGCATCCTGAACCAAATCTGTGCCTAATAGCCTGGCCTCACCTGGCTCGAACCAACCAACCGGAGATCTACGCCTCCTACCATATAAAGCCTCATATGGAGCCATCTGGATACTCTACTGATAACTATTATTATAAGCAAACTCCGCGAGTGGCAAAAACTGGTTCCATGAACCCTCAAATCAATGACACAATCACGTAACATGTCCTCCAGAATCTGAATAGTGCGCTCTGACTGCCCGTCTGTCTGAGGATGAAATGTTGAGCTCAACTCGACCTTAGTACTCAACTCCCTCTGCACGACCCTCCAAAGCTGATATGTGAACTGAATACCTCTGTCAGAAATGATAGAAACTGGGACACCATGCAACTGGACAATCTCCCGAATGTAAATCTCAGCTAATCGCTCCAATGAATATGTAGTACTAACAGGAATGAAGTGCGCGGACTTGGTCAACCAATCCACAATGACCCATATATCATCGAACCTCCTCGAAGTCCGTGGGAGCCCAACTACAAAGTCCATGGTGATCTGCTCCCACTTCCACTCCGGAATATCTAACCTCTAGTGTAATCCACCTGGTCTCTGGTGCTCATACTTGACCTGCTGACAATTGAGACACCAAGCTACAAACTCCACAATATCCTTCTTCATCTGCCTCCACCAATATTGCTGTCTCAGATCCTGATACATCTTCGCGGCACCTGGATGGATGGAATACCGCGAGCTGTGGGCCTCTACTAGAATCAACTCTCGAAGCCCATCCACATTGGGCACACAAATCTGACCCTGCATCCTCAGAACCCCATCATCCCCAATAACTACATCCCTGACATCACCTCGCCGGACCCTGTCCTGAAGTACGAGCAAATGTGGGTCATCATACTGGCGCTCTCTGATTCGGTCATAAAGAGAAGACCTGGAAGCTACACTAGCCAATACCCGATGAGGCTCCGATAAGTCTAATCTCACAAACTGACCTGCTAAGGCTTGAACATCAAGTGCTAATGGTCTCTCTGCTGCTGGGAGATATGCTAGACTCCCCAAACTCTCTACTCTGCGGCTCAAGGCATCATCCACTACATTGGCCTTTCCCGGATGGTATAGAATAGTGATATCATAGTCCTTGAGAAGCTCCAACCATCTCCTATGACGCAAATTCAAATCCTTAGGCTTAAACAATTACTGCAGACTATGGTGATCAGTAACAACCTCACAATGTACCCCATACAAATAATGACGCCAAATTTGCTAGGCGTGAACAATGGCTGCTAGCTCGAGATCATGTACAGGGTAATTCTTCTCGTGAGTCTTTTACTGGCACGAGGCGTAGGCAATCACCCTACCCTCCTGCATCAGAACACAACCAATGCCTATCCTCGAGGCATCACAATATACTGTATAAGAACATGAAGCTGATGGCAATACTAATACTGGAGCTGAGGTCAATGTAGTCTCGAGCTTCTGAAATCTCTCCTCACACTCGTCCGACCATCTGAATGGAGCACTCTTATGGGTCAATTTGGTCAAGGGCAAAGCAATGGAAGAAAACCCCTCCACAAAGAGATAGTGAGGACGAAGGGAACCCTAAGAACTAGAATAGCCATGTGCCGAGGAACCCTGAACTGATAGTGGCTGAGATGAACTCTAGGCTAGAAGGGCACTAAAATATGAGCAGCCCGGATGAGAGCTGCGGGGACCATGCCCCGATGAAGCACCACTGTAAGTTGTGCGGACTGGCTTAGGAGGCCTAAATGAACGACTTCTATTTTGCTGAGACTGACCTCCTGAATGAATACCACCATAACTACCAGATCTCCGAGGCCTCTTGGCCTCCCTCTTTACTCACTCCTGCCGGCGAATTGACCCAATCTCTCTGGATATGTCCACTTCCTCCTCAAAGGAAGCGCCAGATACCCTCTACCTGGTCAGAAAAATCTGAATCTGATAAGTGAGGCCATTAACGAACCTCCCGATCCTCTCCCTATCTGTGGGAACTATCCAAATAGTATGACGGTTTAGCTCGGAGAACCTCATCTCATACTGTGTCACGGTCATGTCCGCCTGATGCAACTCCTCGAACTCCTTGTGCAGATCCTCCCTGCGGGACTGCGGTACATACTTCTCCAAGAAGATAATGGAGAACTGTTACACCCCATGTTTTCGTACGTGAGAGTACATCGTAAGTTAATTGATGTAATCTCAGAAATAAGATTATATTTGATGGAATATAAAGTAAGCTAATCATGTTACATTGGAGGTTACAAATATTTAAGATCATGAATAACGAGTACCGAGAGGGTGGGAAAGCTTAGAAGCTAAACCAATTGAAGAAAATAAGTTTCGTCGAAAGTCGACGAGTTTGGAATGTTATAACATGTAAGTTAGGGTGATACTATGGTTCATTACATGATAAGGAGGTTATGCTATGAGTTAATATTTATCGTATGATAGTTGTGTTCTACATTTTGAAGTCAAGCAAGTTGTGGAACAAAAGTAGGCAAAGGTCTTCACAAGTTACACTCATAATGTGCTGAAAATTAGGTCAAATGTAACTGAGATTTTCTCCCAATATACTTGGAATTATTGGATGATATACCAACCAAATTTAATATCTATGAGTCTAGTTTCAAATGCATTAAACCGTTCATCGATACGACGTAGGAGTAGAGAGATATTTGCGGTTCGCGAGACTACGCAGACATTATAAGTGACAAGTAGGTGGATCACTAAAGCTTTTTGAGCAATACATTTCATGTATTATATGAGGTCTTATTGGGAAATATTATATACCAAATTGAAAGTCTTGGAATGTATTTTTAAAATATCTTATTCGTTCATTCATACAACATCGGGATAAAAAGATATAAGTGTCGGAAGATGGACCAATCCTAGGGTGCCAAGCTAGCACCTCTTTGACTTTTCCAAACTTGATATATATAAACCTTAGGTCGGCATTCTGTTCATTATTCAGCATAAAACGACCAGAGAACACCCGTAAACATAACCTCAAGCTATCTTCTAGGGTTTCAAAGAAGAATATCATCCCGGGCATGAAATCGAGAAGCAATAACATAAAAACGATCCCTACGATGTAAGTGTCATTATACCGCCTCTCCTTTTTCTTTCTAGTTAGAGTTTTTGAAGTTACTGCACAATTAAGAAACGTATAATATCTTTATTTAAGTGCTTAAATATCAAGTAAGGTTTATAAATGTGTTTCCTAATAGTTAGAACTCACGGGACGCTGATCAGAAGCCGTGAGTTCGAGTTATTTGACTTGTAGCGGACTGTTTTGTGTTGCTGTTGGGCTGCGGGTTTTACTACTGTTTTGTGGAGTTTTGGAGGAGGAAGGGTGTGTGGAAACACCATATATATGTAGGGTTGTTATCTGGTCATTCGTTATAACATTTCCGGGTCGTTTGACACGACTACGGTGGTCATCTTATGTATGAAGTGATTAGGTTGTGTGTGGACTATTTTGGGAGGCTCAATATGATTATTATTGATGTTGTTTGGGCTGTTTGGTGATTGTTTTGACTTGTGTGAAGTCATATAAATAGGGGAGGTGCTGTCTGTTTCATCATAAAATAGGTTGTGGTCGATCCCTAATAGTTATGACGCTTAAACGATAACGATAGTGTCGTTTATCTTATTGTAGATTAAGGAGTTGTGACATTTGCATAGCTTGAGGTTGGGGCAGTATATAAAAGGTATGTGAGGCTATCCCTTTCCCTCTTTTGCACGACTGNTGGTACTTCCTGATTCTTATACGATTCTCGATGAAGATTTAGCCCTAATGATGTGTACGGAAAATATCGAACTTACGTCACTCCGAAATGTTCAGAACATGATTCCAATGAGTCCTACATGCATTATATATATGTATCTATTTTACTCTATCGAGCCGCGCTATAGTCGGCCAGGTATGGAACCTATTGTGAAACCACTGATCAGTTGGCTTTACCGAGTCCTCTTTTAGGCCGGGTATGATATGATGATGATGATGCCCATAGAGGGGAATGTTCTATGATGATGATGATGCCCACAGTGGCGGATGTTTTAAAACGATTATGTGTATATATGTATCATGCATTTCATGTTACTTTCTCTTAGAAGCACTCAGATGCTACAGGTTGTATCTCCTACATATCTCTTTACATTACATTTCTTATTTATGCTCTCTTGCCTTACATACTCAGTACCTTATTCGTACTGACGTCCTTTTTATTTGTGGACGTTGCATGTCGTGCTGTAGGTCTTGATAGACAGGTAGACGCAGCTCCCCCACCACAGTAGGCTTTCCTGTTCAGCGGTTATAGGGGAGATCCCTTCTCCTGGCTTGCCGTGGTCTTGGTATGCATTTTGTTATAGATGTTATGGGTATGTCGGGGCCCTGTTCCGGCTATGTTGCATTACTTATGCTTCTTTAGAGGCTCATAGACATGCGTTGACTCATGTATAGTTTTGTATGCTTTGTTGGCTAATTTTTGTTGTATAGTCTTTCATGGCAGCGTTGTAGCTCGTACCTTTTATGTAGTTTCTTAGCAATCTAGTCATCCCATGTGATGTATGTTCATGATCCATATCTACCATTTTATTGATCTCGTTATCCCTTAAAGATAATAAAGAAGACTAGATAAAATGTACGTTGGTGCTCGGCAAATATGGCCCGGGTGCTAGTCATGATCCTCCAGTTTGGGTCGTGACAAACTTGGTATCAGAGCAGGTCTGTCCTAGGGGTTGTCTATGAGCCGTGTCTAGTAGAGTCTTGTTTATGGGTGTGTTGTGCACCACACTTATAAGCAAGAGGCTACAGGGCATTTAGGACTGTTACTCTTTCTTCTTACTCTAGATCGTGTGGTAGAGCTCAATCGTAAGAACTCAATTTCCTCAATTCTATCTTATTTATAATACGACGATGCATACATCTTGAAAGATGGATGGTAAGAGATTGCAATGTGGCTGTGGAAGAGTTGAGTCAGAGGAACTCAATTTTGCATCATGCTTATGATGAGTAAATGTGAGGGCTTCAACAGATCATGTGTGTACTAAGATGTGTTAGTTTCTTAATAAGAAGCTCTAAGGAAAGAATATCTATCTTCCCAAAATTAGAAAGAAATAAGAGAATCAGAAGGTAGATATGAGTTTTAGCAAGTAAAAGAAGCAAGATAAAGAAGGGTACGAGGTACCTAGTTAATAAAGATTATCAGTATTTTTAATTCTGGCAGAGAAATATAAGCATTTTTAGTTACTTTAAACGGTAACCGAGATATCTACAATTGTCCATACCAATCTCAATTATTCCCTTTGGGAGCTAACTGAAATAATTTAATAGAAGGATAGGATATCAAGATCCAGCTGGGGTTAGAGTAACCGAAAATTGTGGATAAATTGTTATCATTATTTAACATTTTTGAAGGGTAGTGCAGAACATGGTAACAGATCTCATTTGGAGATAGCCATATGGCCACTCTAGAATAGAACAGTCAGATATGCATACTAGGAATTCAGAAATTTCAGAAGATAGGCACTAGGATCCTAGAAGGGATAAATATTTGCCTTAGTATGACTCCAGCCACTAGTAACAAAAAAGAAGAAGAAGAATATTAGGCGTCCCGAAGAGCCAGTGATACGAAGCAGGGGGAGCTAAATGTGAAATAACGTCATGTTGAAGTCTTTATAATAGGGCGATAGACAGAGATATTAGCATGAAAATAAGAAGAAAGTAAATGAAACATTATGAGTAAGAGGTGATAAATGAGTGATAGCGGTAAATCAAAATATGGTATAATGATAAAAGTCTATAGTCAAGTGAAAAAATAATAATGAGAGGAGACAGGCCTTGAGACAATACAAAAGTATAAGACATAAATCCATACCCTCATTTCGAGAAATGAGTTGGTGACTCACACGTGATTACCATAAGGAAAAGTTAGACCCCCCAAGTAATAGAAATTAGTATGGGATAGTAAACAAGAAAAAAAATCGAACATGAATTAGGGATCAAAGGAATTGGTAATAGTCGACATCGTTTCAAAGATAGTGTTTCGACAATAATAGAATGAACAATAGAAGAATAACCTTTAAAGGTCATTCACGAAGACGCTTCCCTAAAGCAAGCACTATGAGCAGAGTTAAGCTTAAGGGACTAAATGTGCCAGTTATACCACGTGTCACCCTTGTGTGTACGAAATTCAATTATACCTGGTGTAGAAGGGTTACCGCAAGGCGAGTAATGTCTGTGAAGATGTAGAAACAAAATGCCAAAGATGAAGAGGTAAATATCGAATGGTAAAGGAAGAATGTGGTAAAAAGGTGAAAGGAATAAGATTGCATTTATTCATATCCTACAGATATAATATAACTCCAGAACATTATGAAAGCATGATGTTGGGGAGAATCAATAAGGGTTTCGCACTCGATGATATTGATATATAAGTGGGAATGAACACTTGACACATAAGGATCCCGTACAAGAGGTAAGTTAAGACAAAGGACATAACCCAAGAGGCGTTACATAAAATAAAGATATGAGAGTGGACCAATCGGTAGTTAGTAGTTGATTCAAGAAGAGCCTAGTTATGGCTAGATAGGTGGATATAGGCAAATCAGTAGATCATGCAAGATAAACGTAGTGAAACCCAACATAGGAAATTCAGTCTTTTAGATACCAAAATCGTAATCCTCGAGAAATATTCAGATAGGAGTTGGGGTAGTAGAAGGTACAATAAGTGTTACGGAAAGAAAAGAGAGTGCCACAATGGAGACAACTGAAATTTCAATTCAGAAGAAATCCTACAAGCACAAGGGCATGGAGGTAAGTAACTAAGGATAACGATAATCGAGTAAGAACATCAGAAATACCGTGGGATATACAATTTAATAAGGTCTCAACTTTATAAGAGATATAAGTTCTTCCCTAAGTACTACAATGAAAGACTAGATGAGGAAATAAGGAAGCAGGCTTCAACATAAGAATAGTGACCTAAAGTGTAACGACCCAGTCGGTCGTTTTGCGTATTAGGGTCCCTTTTCCTTAAATTAAACCTTCCATGGAGGCTATTCGTGCTTTATGACTCGTGGGAGTGGGTGGTTCGGGATTTGGGAATGAATTGGATGGTTTAGGAACACTTGGTTCCTTAAGGCTGGCCTATTTAGCCAAGTTTGACTCCGGTCAACACTTTGAGCAAACGACCTCATAATCAAGTTCTATCATCTCCAGTATCTCCGTACAGTGATTTTGGACTTGGGCGTATGTTCGTCTCGGATTTCTAATGACCCAGGAGCGTTTTGACTCCCGAAATGGAAATCAGGATTTCCTTAAGTTTAGAATTTGGCCTGGAACGGGACTTCATGCTATCAAAGTCCGAATGGAATTCCGAGGCCGCCAATAGTTCAGTATAGTCATTTATGACCTGTCTGCAAAATTTGGGGTCATTCCGAGTAGTATAGACCCGTTCGACACAATGTAATGAATTCTAGAATTTCAAAGTTCTTAAGTTTGATTAATTTGGTTTTGGGGTTGAATTTTGAGTTCCGTTGTTGTTTTTCATGTTTCGGAAGTTCGAGCGAGTCCATTTCATGAATACAGACTTGCCGGTACTTTTGGACGGGGTCCTAGCGGGCTCGAGGGTGTGTTAGACCCCCGGGAGCTTAATTAGAAAAACCAAAAAATTTTCTGTCTGGTTTCCTTCTCTGCGATCGCAGAAGCAGGGATGCGATCACAGAGAAGTATTTATGCTGGGCCATCCAATGTTCTATGCGATCTCAGGCATCCCTCCGCGATCTCATATGGTCTCCTCCCCAACCCTCTGCGGTCGCAGACTCATCCCTACGATCACACAAGTCACCTACCCCCTACTGCCTGTTCTTCTCTGCGATCGCAGACCTCACTCTTGCGATTGCATAAGCCTACCTATCCCACCCTCCGCGATCGCAGGCCCCATCTTTGCGATCGCATAGTGCTTCTCGAGGGCCAGGGGCATTTTTTCTCCGCGATCGCAGGCCTGATGACGCGATCGCAGTGAAGGTTTTCCTGGGCAGTATTTAAATGCCCAATTACCGGCTTTCTTCCTCATTTCCAATTTCCAAACTCCATTGAAGCATCTTAGGGCTAGGGGAAAAGGCTGTCCAAAGCCACTATCATCTAAGGTGAGTGACTTCTTCTCTAAATTATCAATTTTTCATGGAATCAACTAATTTTGTTATTAGAAATATCAAAATCATGGGAAAATTGGGTAGAAATTCCTAGGGCTTTGATAATTAGTGAATTATCCCTTTTTAGCCATGAATTCCTAATTAAATTAGGTAATTACGATCCTTAGACTCCGGGTAATTGATTCCTTCAAGAATTTGCGAAATCCACATGTGTGGGCTCGGGGTCGAAATTCCAAAAACCTTCAAGAATGCTTAATTTTAGGATTTCTTATTAGTTCTCCTTCTTTGAGCTTAGAATTGACTCAATTATGCTATATTTGGCTAGTTGCGAGTCCTCGGGTGTAGATTTCGGAGATTCGGGAGCGTCCGTGACCCGAGAGGTGATATCGTCACGAGGTGAGTCTCCTTTCCAAAATTGTAAGGGGGAAATGTCCCCGTAGGTTCCTTGTTTGCTATGTGTACATGTTTAGGGGGGCCGCGTACGTACCAAGTGACGAGAGTCCGTACGTGGCGACTATATTGCTATGTCGGGTAGCCGTAGGACCCACGAGCATGCCATTTCGTGCCTTATTTGAACCATTGTGTGTATCATAAATTGTGTTTATTGTTGAAATGACATGGGAGAGGTAAAAATATGATGATGAAATCCTAATTAGCTATCAGTGATATGATATTGACACAATCTTGTTAAGATTGCGGTCGAGTCGGTACCCGTAGGTACATATATGTGAATATTATTACTATCGAGTCAGCACATGAGTCGCAGGCATGATGTGCGATCGTGGGGAGCTTATTACTATCGAGTTAGCACACGAGTCGCAGGCATGATGCGCGATCGTGGAGAGCTTATTACTATCAAGTCAGCACACGAGTCGCAGGCATGATGCGCGATCGTGGGAGCTTATTACTATCGAGTCAGCATACGAGTCGCATATATGATTCGCGATCGTGGGGAGCTTATGACCTCAGTCCTTATGACCTACCTTATGACTCCGTCCGGTTGTCTTGTCCGTGTCGGTATATTTACACTTGAGTCTGGTTCACATATGAGTATTGGCAAGGTATTGTTGAATAAGAGGAATTGGTACTTGGTTCTCTTACTTGTGTTACATTACGTGTTCATATACTTGCTGCTTACTATTTCGCATGCCAATTGCTTTAGCCTTATCTTGTTCTACACTATGTTGCTGGACCTTAGTGAGTATCTAGTTGACCTCTCGTCACTACTTCTTCGAGTTTAGACGGGATACTCACTGGGTACATATTTATTTAATATGTACTCATGCTGCACTTTCTTTTCTTTTCTGTACTTGGCTGTACAGGTCTAGAGGCTTGTACGTCTGATTATCAAGCTGGTGCTAGATATTGATAGCGTGGTCATACTTCACGGTGAGTTGCTTTCCCGACGACTTCCTAGCAGCACCCTGGAGTTCTTTTGTTATATCCTCTGTCCATTTCGTTCAGACTGAGACTCTGTATATATTCTAGTCATTGTATATTCAGTAGTTGCCCGTGACACTCGTGACACTAGTTCCTGGCACACACGCGGTATATAAATATTTTGGGTTGTATAACTATGTATATGGCTTATTTCGGCCTTGTATTTACTATGATTTAACCTTCACTCAAGGCTAGTATCATGTTAGTTGTTTTAAACTAGTAATTATTGACTTGTTCGGTCGAATGGGAAGGGTATCACTTAGTGAAGGTTATATCGGCTTGCCTGACCCTGTTGTTTGGGCGCCATCGCGACTCGAATTAGGATTTGGGTCGTGACAACGTGGTATCATAGCTTTAGGTTCACGTAGTCTCACGAGTCACGGGCAGACCCAGTAGAGTCTTGCGGATCGGTACGGAGACGTCTGTACTTATCTTCAGGAGGCTATAGGGTGTTAAGAAACTCCTTTTGTTCATATCCTATCGTGAAATCAATGATGTACTCAAACTTGATCTTCTATTATCTCACAGATGGTGATGGTATCAAGGTTGATCCGCAGAAGATTAAGGCAGTTCAGAGTTGGCCACGTCCTACTTCAACTTCAAAGATCAGGAGTTTTCTGGGTTTAGCAGGTTACTACCGTCGGTTCGTTGAGGGATTCTCTTCTATGGCCGCTCCATTGACAAGATTGACTCAGAAGAATGCTCCATTTCAGTGGTTCGACGATTGTGAGGCGAGCTTTCAGAAACTCAAGTCAGCATTCACTTCAGCACCAGTGTTATCATTGCCTTCTGAGTCTGGAGTATATACAGTGTATTGCGACGCTTCACACATCGGGTTGGGATGTGTGTTGATGCAGGATGGCAGGGTTATTGCTAATGCTTCGCGGCAACTGAAGGTTCATGAAAAGAATTACCCTGTGCACGATTTGGAGTTGGCGGCGATTGTTCATGCTTTGAAGATATGGCGGCATTACTTATATGGTGTATCTTGTGAGGTCTATACGGACCACCGCAACCTGCAGTACTTGCTTAAGCAGAGGGACCTTAATTTGAGGCAGCGGAGGTGGCTTGAGTTGTTGAAAGACTATGATATCACTATTCTGTATCACCCGGGCAAGGCAAATGTAGTGGCGGATGCTTTGAGCAGGCGGACAACTAGTATGGGTAGTTTGGCCTACATTGCAGCTGAAGAGAGACCTTTAGCCTTGGACATTCAGTCCTTGGCCAATCAATTTGTGAGATTGGACCTTTGAGAGTCTCGTCGAGTTTTGGCTCATGTGGTTGCTCAGTCTTCATTATTCGGAGAGATCAAGGCTCGACAATTTGATGATCCACGCCTAGAAAAGCTTAGGGATATGGTGGTCCAGGGTAGGGCCAAGGAGATTACCTTAGGCGAGGATGGTGTTCTGCGACTCCAGGGTCGATTGTGTGTTCCTGATGTTGACGGCCTGAGGGAGAGGATTCTAGAAGAGGCGCACAGTTCTCGGTATTTTATTAATCCAGGAGAGACAAAGATGTATCGTGATTTGAAGCATCACTACTGGTGGAGGCGGATGAATAAGGACATTGTTCAGCATGTGGCTAGGTGTCTTAATTGTCAGCAGGTTAAGTACGAGCATCAGCAGCCAGGAGGCTTGTTTCAGCAGATGCCCATTCCTTAGTGGGAAATGGGAGCGTATCACTATGGACTTCGTGGTTGGGTTGCCTCGGACTTTGCGGAAGGTTGACGCGGTTTGGGTCATTGTGGACAGATTGACCAAATCGGCGCATTTCATTCCTATGGCTACTACTTACACTACAAAGAGGCTGGCTCGGATTTACCTTCGTGAGATAGTCTGGTTGCATGGTGTGCCAATGTCTATCATTTCAGACCGGGGTCCTCAGTTCTCTTCGCACTTCTAGAGAGCCTTGCACAGCGAGATGGGCACTCAGATAGACCTCAGTTCAGCATTTCACCCCAGACTGATGGCCAGTCAGAGCGTACAGTTCAGATTCTGGAAGATATGTTCAGGGCCTTTGTGATTGATGTCGAGGGTCAGTGGGATCAGTTCTTGCCTTTAGCGGAGTTTGCGTACAATAATAGTTATCAGTACAGCATCGAGATGGCTCCATTTGAGGCTTTATATGGTCGGCGATGTCGTTCTCCGATTGGGTGGTTTGAGCCTGGCGAGGCCAAGCTATATGGTACAGATCTGGTGAGAGATGCCTTGGAAAAGGTAAAGATTATTCAGGAAAGGTCCGTACAGCACAGTCTAGGCAGAAGAGCTACGCAGATCAGCTGGCACGTGATGTAGCATTCATGGAGGGAGATAAGGTTATGTTGAAGGTTTCGCCGATGAAGGGCATTATGAGATTTGGGAAGAAAGGCACGCTGAGCCCCAGGTTTATAGGTCCTTTCGAGGTGTTGAAGCGGGTTGGAGAGGTTGCTTATGAGCTTGCTCTACCTCCAGCCTTATTAGGAGTTCATCTAGTGTTTCACGTTTCCATGCTCCGGAGGTATCACGCCGACTTCTCGCACGTGGTTGATTACAACACTATTCAGTTAGATGAGAAGTTGGGCTACGAGGAGGAGCCAGTTACCATTATTGATAGGCAGGACCGCCAGTTGAGGTCTAAGGCAGTTTCTGCGGTTAAAGTCCAATGGTGTCACGACCCAAAATCCCACATTCGGGCCATGACTGCGTCTAACGTTGAACCTGCTAGACAAGCCAATGTTTGAACTGAATAAAACTCATTAACAACAAATACGAACAGGATAACTAAAATACAACATAGCACTTTCGAAATGAAACCCATAAACAACTCCCAGAACTGGTGTCATATACTCACGGACTATCTATGAGATTACTACAAACAAAAGGTATGAAATAAATACATAAGATTGTCTTTGAAATACAAAGTAAGACAGAGC
>ML299798.1:0-50276 GCA_005239495.1 Nicotiana undulata | reverse complement strand
CTCCAAAATAATGTAGTTTTAAGGGTTTGAGGAAAAACCAGTTGGAAATCTCGAAGAAAGATCGTTAAATCAGTTTCAAAGAATAGTAACAATTGGAAAATTAGTTAGAAATCAATTTACCATGATAAATCTTAAGTTATTATGCAACTTAAATGATAGCAGTAATAATAGAGTTGAAAAGGAAGCATTATGTAGAAGGAAATAAGGAACCTCAATGAAAATATGGATTTACTTTTTACTTCTAAAATTAACACTGACAAGATTAAACTAAGTTACAAGAAACTAGAAATCGAGTAATTATTTTTGTCGTTTTTATCAAATGGGTAAAAGCCTAGGGATGTAATATTCGCCTAGATGCTAACCTAATGGGTAACTCACATTATACTTGTTTTAGTGAATGAGGTGTATTATATCTCTCAACTCTAAATTAACCTGTGTGGCCCCTCAAATAAATTCCCTATTAGTCCGAGACCACAAGCACACTCACAAGTCGCTTAAGTGTCGCCTTGCCTTTCACGAGGGGTTAAGGACTGTAAATACTTATATGATCATGATAATACGTTAAGGATTTGTATTAGATACTGTTGAGGGCCTAAGGAGATCCCTAGGACTAAGCCATGTTGGGAACTATGCAATGGGCTAATGTTTCAGGAAAAATTCGCACAAGGTCCGACTTCAANCCCCCAATTTTAACTCAAAATCATGAATTTAAGGGTGGGATTTAAGATTAGGAACGCGGAAATTAACATATGGTGGTAGAAAATCACTTACCTCGATCACCCACATGAAAATCCTCTCAAATATTGCCTCTCTCGAGCTCCCACAAGTCAAAAATGGTGAAATAACATAACCCTCGGATTCTTAGAATATGAACAGGGATTTACGCTCCAGCGGTCCCTTTAACCGCACATGCGGTACCGCACCTGCGGAATTATCATCGCAGGTGCGAAAAATCACTTAAAGCCATGGGACCGCTCCTGCATTAGAAAGGTCGCGCCAGCGGTTCCGCGCCTGCGGAGTTATCATCGCAGGTGCGGAAAATCACTTAAAGCCCTGGGACCGCTTCTGCGATAGAAAGGTCGCGCCTGCGGTTCCGCACCTGCGGAGCCCAGGTCGCACCTGCAATCCCTGACCAGGCCACTCGAGCTTCGCACCTGTGGCATAAGTCCCGCGCCTGCGTGCTCGCACCTGCGGAAATTCCATCGCAGGTGCGGAACACCAGATACATGTCTGGTTTAGCACTTTGAAATTTTCCAAACTTCCCGATAAGCATTCGAAACAACCCCGAGGCCCCCCGGGACCTCACCCAAAACCACCAACTGATCCCAATACCCTATCTAAACTTGGTCGGGCCTTAAAAACACATCCCCTAATATCAAAATATCCAAAGATGCATAGATTCAAGCCTAGGAACTTAGGAATTTTCAAGAATTCACTTCTGACGCCGAACCACATCTAAACTCGTCCGAATGACCTCAAATTTTGCACACAGGTCATCAATGATATTTTGGACCTGCTGTTGCTTTCGGAATTCCATTCCGAGTCCGATATCAAAATCTTACCTATCGGCCGAAATCGCCGAAATTCTATCTTTTGCCAATTCAAGCCTAAATCTACGCCTGGCCTCAAAAACACATTCCGAACACGCTCCCAACCCCGAAATCACTCAACAGAGCTAACGGAGTCGACGGATTTCCATTCCGGATCCGTCTTCACACCGCTCCCGCTCCGGCCCAATTTCTAAGGTCAAAGCTCACCTTAAAAGACTATATGTCCAAAAACACTCCAATTTTCATCACTCAACGCTCTGACTCATTCCATTAACCTAATAAGACAAGGGAGGAACAATTATCAGTGGATCAGGGTGCTAACTCTCCAAAACGACCGGCCAGGTCGTTACAATAGATTAGACTAACTAAAACTCCTGATATTGACACTTGTATTTCTGATCTACACAGACATCTACAAACTCTATATAATTATTATGCTAACATTGTTGATGCTTCTCCGGTTGTAGATGCAAATATTCATTCAAGTAATACTTCAACATCTGGAACAACTTTGGATGATGATGATAGTGTTCAAGATTATTTGATTTGGTCTACACTAGGAGAGCATCAACAAACCAATAGCAGGAATATTGATGAACTCCAATTCTGCTTGCAAAAGTCACTAGAGCCCCTCACAAAGGATTTTCTACTGCTGGGTTGGTGGAGGAGCAACTCAAATCAATTTCCTGTTTTTTCAGCCATGGCTCGAGACGTGCTAAATGTGTCGATTTCAACAGTCGCATCAGAGAGCGCATTTAGCCAAGCAAGGCAGCAACTAGGAGATACCCGTCATTCATTGGGAAGCAATGCTTTGGAAATTCTAGTGTGCTTCAGAGATTGGATAAGATCAAAACTGCGAAATCAAGGGCGTGACGAGGTAGATGAAGTGGAGGACCAAGAAATTGGAGATATAATGGTTTATGATACCGATTCAACCAATGATGGAAACCAAGAACCTCATGTTGACATGGATGAACTTACAAAAATGATGCAAAGCATGTGATGTACTATTTTTTTTTATAATTGTTGTAAAATTTTAATTTGCAAGTTCAAAAATAAAAAAATCAGAAAAGAACTTGCAAATTAATTTAAAGTATTATATATTATTCAATACAAATATCAAATGAAAGCCATCGGAGCTTGATCCTTACATATTGTGATTGCTTATTAGTCTTATTAAATAATTTTTTGTAGCCACTTACTTGCAATTTTCAATTTTAAAATTCAAATTTCAAATTTAAAACTTTAAAGTATAAACTTCAAAGTTTAATTCTAAGCCTTGAAAGTTTGCAAACACTTAAGTATCAATAACATTGAATAAGAAAAATAAAATTTTATTTAAGAAATATATATATATATATATATATATATATATATATATATATATATATATATATATATATATATATATATATATATATATATATATATATATATATATATATATATATATATATATATATATATATATATAGCCCGGCCCGGCCCACCCCAACCCGTTAAGCTCGAACTCGTACAGGCCCAGGAAAACCCGAAAAAATCCGGCCCACTACCAGCCGCTAAACAACCTGTCCGTTAACGGACGGGCTAATTTTTTTTTTGTGTTCAGCCCATCCCAGACTGCCCGTTAAGCACCTCTACTCAAGACTGCCTTGACCATAGCTCCAGTTCTAGTTTTGCCATTAGCATTGGGTTCTTATACAGTGTATTATAATCCTTCTCATATTGGTATTGGGTGTACTTTGAAGCAGGAGGGTAGAGTGATTGCTTATGCTTCATGCCAGTTGAAGCCTCATGAGAAGAACTACCCGCTCATAATTTAGAGTTGGCAGCCATCGTTCATGCATTGAAGATTTGGAGAAATTATCTCTACGCCATGTCTTATGAGGTATTTACATATCATCAGAGTCTTCAGCGCTTGTTCAAGAAAAAAGGATCTGAATTTGAGGCAGCATAGATGGTTGGAGCTGTTAAACGACTATGATATTACCATTTTGTATCATATCGGGAAGGCCAATGTAATGGTCGATGCCTTGAGTAGAAAGGCGATGAGTATGGGTAGCCTTTCATATATTCTTGTTGGTGAGAGACCGCTTGCATTAGATGTTCAGGCCTTGGCCAATCAGTTCGTAAGATTAGATATTTCGGCGTCTAGTAGGGTTCTAGATTGCGTGGTATCTCAGTCTTCTTTATATGATCGCATCAAAGAGCGTCACTATGACGAACCCCATTTTCTTGTCCTTAAGGACACGGTAATGCCGAGAGGTTTCTATTGGAGATGATGGGGTGTTGCGGATGCAGGGTCAGATTTGTGTGCCAAATGTGGATGGATTATGTGAGTTGATTCTTGAGGAGGCTCACAGTTCACAATATTCCATTCATTCAGGTGCCGCAAAGATGTATCAGAACTTGAGGCAACACTACTGTTGGAGGAGAATGAAGAAAGATATTGTGGAGTTTGTAGCTCGGTGCTTGAATTGTCAGCAGATGTAGTACGAGCATCAGAGGTCGGCCGGTTTGCTTCAGAGGCTTGATATTCCTGAGTGTAAATGGGAGTGTATCACCATGGACTTTGTAGTTGGGCTCCCATAGACTTCGAAGAAATTTGATGTTATTTGGTGGATTGTGGACCGATTGACTAAGTATGCACACTTCATTCCAATTGGGACTACCTATTCTTCGGAGCGGTTGGATGAGATCTATATCCGCGAGATTGTTCGCCTTCACGGTGTGCCGATGTCCATTATTTCAGATCAGGGAACTCAATTCACATTGTAGTTTTGGAGAGTAGTGCAATGAGAGTTAGACACACGGTTGAGTTAAGTACTACATTCCACCCTTAGACGGATGGTCACTCCGAGCGCACCATTCAGATATTGGAGGATATGCTACTCGCTTGTGTCATGGATTTTGGGGGTTCTTGGGATCAGTTTCTACCGCTTGTAGAGTTTCCTACAACAATAGCTACCAATCGAGTATTCAGATGGCTCCGTATGAGGTCTTGTGGGGAGGCGGTGTGGGTCTCCGATTGGTTGGCTTGATCCGGGTGAGGCTAGGCTATTGGGCATTGACTTGGTTCATGATGCTTTGGAAAAGGTTAAGTTTATTCTAGATTGGCTTCGCATGACACAGTCTAGACATAAGAATTACGCCGATTGGAAGGTTTGTGATGTTGCATACATGGTGGGAGAGAATGTTTTTCTCAGAGTTTCACCCATGAAAGGTGTTATAAGGTTCGGGAAGAAGGGAAAGTTAAGACCTCGGTATATTGACCCTTTTGAGGTTCTTGAGAGGATTGGATAGGTGGTTTACAAGCCTGCATTGCCACCTAGTCTATCGAGTGTTCATCCAGTATTATATGTTTCCAACCTCTAGAAGTATTTTGGTGGTTCGTCTCTTGTTTTGGACTTCAGAACAGTTCAGTTAGATGGGGATTTTACTTATGATATGGAGCAAGTGGACATTTTGGATCGGCAAGTTCAAAAGTTGACATCAAAGAATATAGCTTCAATGAAAGTACAGTGGAGAAGTCATCTAGTCGAGGAGTCTACTTAAGAGACCGAGCAGGAGATGCGGAGCAACTATCCACACAAATTTGAGGCTCCAGGTACGATTCTAGACCCATTCTAGGACACATGTTTGTTTAAGAGGGGGAGAATGTAACGACTCGGCTATTTATTTGGAGGTCCGTAGGTCGTTTTGGCTTGAATTGGCGAACGTTGGAAAGATGAAGGTTTAGAAAGTTGAGAAGTTTGACCAAGAGTTGACTTTGTTGTTACCGGGCTCAGATTTTGGTTCTGGAAGTTAGAATAGGTCCATTGTGTCATTTATGACTTGTGTGAAAAATTTACAATCAATCGTAGTTGATCTGGTATGTTTCGGCATTGGTTTTAAAAGTTGGAAGTTCAATAATTCATTAGGCTTGAATTGGGGTGCGATTTGTGTTTTTGATGTTGTTTGATGTGATTATAGGGTTCGACTAAGTTCATATGATGTTTTAGGATGTGTTGGTATGTTTGGATGGGTTTTTGGGGGTCTCGTGTGAGATTCGAATTGATTGCGGATTGAGTTTCGCCTTGTATATTTTCTGAATTGCTGGTGTCTGGTTTTCCTATATGCGTTCACGAGAGAAGTATCGCGCTCGCGATGTGTATTTGGGTGACTGGTGAAGTCTGTGCCTTGTGAGAAGAAGGATGCATTAGCGATGGTCTTGAGGGTCTCTGCTTCGCGATCGCGAGAGGGAACTCGCATTCGCGTAGAATGATGAGGCCGGTGGGGCACCAAGCATGTATGCCTTCGCGTTCGCGGGAGAGGGGTCGCGTTCGCGTAGGTATTGGTTCAGTGGTCATCGCATTTGCGAGGGAGGTCTCGCGTTCGCGTAAGAGGAATTTGGCAACTGAGGATTTTGTGCTTCGCGAACGCAAGGGATTTTCCGCATTCGCGAAAAAGGGCAACTAGGCAGCAGCATATTATTTCCAAATCAAGGGTTTTGTTCTATTTTTCATCTTTTGAGCTAGAGACCTCGGTTTTGGGCTATTCTTGAAGAGATTTTCAAGGAGTTGAATGGGGCAAGTGATTCTAACTCGTATCTGATCAATATACATGAATCCATCACTGTTTTTACCATTTAATTAGTGTTTTAGGTTGGAAAAATTGGAAAAATTTGTGAAAACTTCATAAGGTATATTTTGAGGATTTGAAAGGCGATTTGAGGTCGGAATTGGATGATATTGGTATTGTTGGACTGGTTATTGAATGAGTGTTAGGATTTTGTGAATTTTTTCAGGTTCCGAGACATGAGCCTGGAGTTGAATTTTTGACTTTTGTTAAATAACTTAGCTTTATCGTATGGAATCGAATCCTATAGATTGTACTGATAGTGTTAAGTTATCTGTGGCTAGAGTCGATTCGATCGGAGGCCGATTCCCGAGAGTTGGAATTGTAATTTACGCGGTTTGAGGTAAGTAACACTTCTAAACTTGGTACTGAAGGTATGAATTCCCGGATTTCGTGTTATATGGTTGGTGTTGAGGTGACACACATGCTAGGTGACGGGCGTGTGGGCGTGCACCATGATAATTGTGACTCGGTTGATTCCGTGATACTGTGTAGTTTTCAAATGTTGTTGCTATTCATGTAATCCCTACGTGTTATAGTAATTGAGTTGTGATCCGTGATAGAAATCATGTTTAGGCTATATGCTTATTCTGTAGGGACCCACTGAGGTCCTTTTTGCTGTTACATTATTTGCTTAAATTGCAATTATATACTCAGTTATATTCATCATTTGCATATCATATCTCAATCTTTGTTACCATTTATTGTTACATCATGTTATCCTTGTTTGGACTGATTGGCATGAGATTTGTGAGCCCGAGAGACTGGATAGATTGATGGCTGAGTTGGGGCCTAACGGCTGGCTTGTGAGTGATATTTATAGGATCGGGTTGCGCGACGCAACATGATTTATTGACACATTTATGGGATCGGTCTATACGTGGCAACATGCCATGTTGGCTTATATTAGCGCTTAGGCAGGATACGCCACTTTAGAGTCTGACATACCAGCAGTGAGCGCAGGTACCCTTAAGTGCTGATTGAGAGTGCTGAGCGTTGAGCGTGCTGAGAGAGATTAGGTACTCTAAGAGTGAGTAAATGAGTTTATTACTATGTTACATTACATGTAACATGCATATTTTACTCGTAGAAATAATCGTGAGTACATGAGTTTATTACTGTGTTACATTACATGTAACATGCATATTTGACTCGTAGGCATAGAGATGTAACATTCCTCTTGCTGGCTATACTCGGGCTTATGTTATCAGTATTGAGCTTAAATTGTTGAACTGAGAGCATGTCTACATTACTGTATTGTGTACGAACTGATTATGAGATTTCTCTGAGTTATTACTGTCATTTCCCTATTATATTTGTATTGTTATTATCTGTCTTTGGATTGTGCCTTTCTGAGCTCGTCACGACTTTCAGTCCAAGGTTAGTCATGTTACTTATTGAGTACATTGGAACTGATTTACTCATACTATACTCTGCACTTCATGTGCAAATCCATGTACATCCGTATATCTCTAGCTAATTCCGTGTTCCAAGATCGTGAAAACCTCCTTCTATCACACCTCGATTTGTGTACGCAGCCCGAGCGTGTAGCCGGGAAGCCTTTATGTGAAAAACAGATTAAAATGATAATATTTGTATTAGAAATTTGAATAAAGTTGACTTCGATCAACATTTTTGGTAAACGGACTCGGACCTGTGATTTGACGGTCCCGGAGGGTCCGTAGGAAAATATGGGACTTGGGCGAATGTCCGGAATCGAATTCCGAGGTCCCAAATCCGAGAAATAAATTTTTAAAAGAAATTATTTTCTGAAAAAATATAAGAGATTTTGAAAGAGTAATTACATGTGAAACATATGGTACGGGCCCGTATCTTGGTTCCGGAGCCCGGTACATGTTCGATATAATATTTGTGTCATATCTGTAAAGTTTGGTAAGAAATGAACTTCATTAGACGTGATTCAGACCTTAAATGCAAAATTTGATGTTTAAAGAATTTTTGAGAAATTTCATTGATTCTGGGGTTTAATTCGATGTTTATGATGTTATTTTGGTGATTTGATTACACGAATAAGCCCGTAGGATATTTTTGAGGTTGTGTGCACATTTGATTTGGAGTTTCGAGGGCTCGGATGAGTTTCGGGTAGGTCCCAGGATATTTTTAGGCTTAAAACATAGTTGTTGCAGGTCAGAGAAGTGAAATCTCGAAACCCACCACCGAGGTCCGCGGTCGTTTTTGTGCTGACCGCGGAGGGCCATTGCGGCCGCACTCCCTTTTTGTGCGGTCCGCGGTGAAGGAGCTGGACCACTGGTCTGACTTCGGAGGTCTATAGCTTTTGATCTACAAGGAATTTTGAGAGGATTCAAAAACGAAAGTTGTAGCCCTTCGTGTCTAGTTTCCAGAAACGTATACAAATCAAAATTTAGACATCTGTAGAGAATGTTATGGCCAAAATACTAAAGCATGTCACTGCAGTCAGTTTTCCTTGTTTTCTTCACTTTCTTTTGTTTTTGGTTAGTGCGGCCACACTGAGTTCATTGTGCGGTCCATGGTGGCCAGAGGGGGGTATATTTAAACCGGAGTTTTAGTTATTTTTCATTTTTCAAAACCCAAAAAACATAAGAGGCGATTTTCTAAACACACTTTCTTCTCCAAAACATTAGTAAGTGATTTCTAACTCATTTTCTTTACTCCTTAACTTTCTTTTACAAGATTTCATCCTAGAATCTAGGGTTTTCATGGTGGAATTGGGAATTTTGGGTAAAACCTAAGAATATTAAAATTTGGGGATTTAGACCTCAAATTGAGGTCGAATTCCAAAATCATTTATATATCCGGGCTCGGAGGTGAATGGGTAATCAAGTTTTGGTCCGAATTTCAGGTTTCACCGAGCGGGCCCGGGGTCGATTTTTGACTTTTTGGGAAAAACTTTAGAAAACTCATTTCCATGCCTTAGAATTGATTCATTTAGCATTTATTGATATAATTAAATAACTTGTGGCTAGATACGAGCGAGTTGGTGGTGGAATCAAGAGGTAAAGCGGTAGTTGAGGCTTGAATTTTGATCGTGGAAGTTGAAGTAAGTATCTTGCCTAACCTTGTGTGGGGGTACTACCCCTTAGGATTAAGTCTTCCTTGTTAGTTGTAGCCCGTGTGTGTGAGGTGACGAGTGTGTACACGGACTTATTTGCAAATAGGTTGGCCTTTAGGATCCGTAGGTTCTTGTAGCACTGTGAATTAATTGTTATATTTGAGTCCTTAATTGCTAATTTCATCCTTTCCGGCTTAAATTAGAATTTCTTGCTTTTGGATTCCTTCGTTGACTATTTGATCTTAGTTGACTTGACTGATTATTTTATCTCTCTTATCATCATGCTATATTTTCTTCTTAAATTGCCTAATTGACTATAATTAGTGTCATCAAGCCCTATAGTTGACTAGCCGTAGTTGGAACATCTATTCGTTGGAGTCAAGCATGCCCGTAAGTCTTGCATTGTGACTTGTATGACTTTTTCCTTAAGTGCCACCGAGGTCTGGTTGTTAAACTTTTATGTTATTGATATTCCTTGATGTTGTCTATTGCTGGACCTTTATTCAATCCGAGTTTTATTCCGTGAAGTTAACTGTTTAGGCGAGATATGTTATAGCTGTTTTCCCTTGCCGGGATGATATTGTTTGCATTGTTGACTCCCTTGCCGGGATGTTGTGATTTATGGTTCTTTTCGTTGATCTTTCCTTTTCAAATTGTTGTTCTTGATATTGTTTGAGTGAGGAAGAGTGCAAATCACGAGGGGACATTCTGTGCCGTGTTTATGTTATTTTAGCACGAGGGGATATTTCTTGCCATGTTTATGTTATTTTAGCACGAGGGGACATTCCGTGCCGTGTTTATGTTATTTTAGCACGAGGGGACATTCTGTGCCGTGTTTATGTTATTTTAGCACGAGGGGACATTCCGTACCGTGTTTATGTTATTTTAGCACGAGGGGACATTTCGTGCCGTGTCTATGTTATTTTAGCACGAGAGGACATTCCGTGCCATGTTATGTTATTTTAGCACGTGGGGACATTCCGTGTCATGTTTATGTTATTTTAGCACGAAGGTACATTCCGTGCCATGTTTATGACCTTTAGCAC
This sequence comes from Nicotiana undulata, assembly GCA_005239495.1. Classification (NCBI taxonomy): domain Eukaryota; kingdom Viridiplantae; phylum Streptophyta; class Magnoliopsida; order Solanales; family Solanaceae; genus Nicotiana; species Nicotiana undulata. The sequence goes on along the minus strand of ML299798.1, from coordinate 40,011 downwards.
GAGGGGACATGCTGTGCCGTTTTTATTTATTTATTGTGAGGATGAGAGTAAAAGCACGAAGGGTGATGCCGTGTACTTGTCTTTGCATTATTATTTCCGTTGTTCCTGTTTGATATTTACTGCACTTGTTTAAGAATTAATATTCCGTTGTTTTAAATTGGATACTCATACTGATCTCTTACTGCATTCATTGACAAGACTTGACGTTCCTCCTGTACAATATGGCAAGTTTTGAGTTACGGACTGGGTTCCGATAGATTTATCTTGAGGAGATTATGATTACGAGATTTTATTGAAAGGTATTATTGAGAAAGTAATGGTTTCTAATGATTATATTTGAACGACTTTTACATCGAAGGTATATTTGAAAAGCATTCGTCTTGCCTAAAATAATATTTGGAAGCCACTTACCGGGAAGGCATATTTGGAAATTTAGTATTTTGAAAGAAACTATGTTTTTGGTATTTCTCTCTATTAAATATACTTATATATATATATTTGAGGAAAGTATGTTTTCAAACGAGATCTTTCTATACTAAAAGGAGTATATTTGCAAAGTTTTTCATATGAACTGTTGTTTAAAGGTTTCCACCAGTTTATGGGTTTTAATGGTTAAGGCCCGATGTGAACAAGATGAAGTAGAGCTGAGTTATTGGTGTTCTCTATTGCGTTGTGTATTTTTCCGGTTTGACTTGTTTTGTTGTCCATCTTTCTGTGTATTATTATGATGTTTCGTTTGTTAATTTCTGTAATTTCCTTCCACATTATATTGTCATTGTTGTAAATTACCCCGTAAAGTCTTAGATAGATGTAGTGTTCGGATTATTTATGAATTCATGTCAGTTTATTTTGTTAGACCAGTGGTGTCTTGACTAGTCCTCGTCACTACTCCACCGAGGTTAGTCTTGATACTTACTGGGCACTGCTGTGGTGTTCTCATACTACACTTCTGCACATTTTATGTGTGCAGATCCATGTATATACATTATTAGTAGTTGCGCGGATGATTGCCGAGGAGACTCAAGGTAACCTGTTGCTGCGTTCGCAGGTTTCGGAGTCACCTTCCTGTTTTTATCCACCTCTTTTATTTATTTCCAAACAGTTGTATTTAGATGTTGTAGAAGATTCGTAGAGCTTATGACTTGTATTACCGGTTTTGGGAAATTTTGTATATTCTGTCAAGATTTTACATCGAGACCGTTAGTTTTCCTTTTATTATTGTTGTTATACAGTACTGTTAGGCTTACCTAGTCCCTAAGACTAGGTGCCATCACGATACCCAACAGAGGGAAATTTGGGTCATGACAAGTTGGTATCAGAGCTCTAGGTTCATAGGTGCTACGAGTCATACGAGAGTTTAGTAGAGTCTTGCGGATCGGTACGGAGACGTCTATACTTATCTTCGAGAGGCTACAGAACTATTAGGACAATTTCACTTCCTTCATTCCTATTGTGCGAGTTCATTGATCTTGAAATTTGAATTTTTCGTTCCATTCTCTCACCGATAGTGAGGACCCGAATTGCGGCTCCTGATGATGTTACCCCGAAGAAAATATCGCTAAGGTAAGAGATAGAGGCCAACGAGGAGCACGTTCTGCAGTTAAGATGCTTACTAGAGCAGCCGTTGAGAAGCCACAGTAGTTCCAGTGGGGGACAGGCACTGGGGGTGCCTGTTGCTACCCCGAACTTCAGGAGACCTGGGCATAGTTTGGAGTATAATTGGTACATTGACCCAGGCAGGGTTGATTCTAGTGCACCAGTTTCCTCATAGATTTGGGGAGGAGTTCAGACTCCCACCGTCTACACAATCCAGAGCAGCGAGATCATATTGGTCAGGTACCAGTTGTCATGACAGCACAAAAGGTGGGTTCAGTTCCGCCTTGGTTAGGGTAGCAGCATCGGAGGAAGAATACCTTGGACTTGAGAAGTACTGGAAGTACCACCCTCCTATCTTTCAGTGGATGGGCGACAGATGGTGCTCAGGGTTTCTTGGAGGAGTGTCACTATTTTCTTCATACTTCGGGTATTGTGGAGACGAGTGGGATTGCTTTGTCACGTCTCAGGTTCAGAGTAGTGGGTTGATCAGTGGTGGCGGCATATAAGTTGGGGGTAACCTGGACGAGTTAGCTTCACTAGCATGGATTCAGTTTTTGGAGATGTTTTGGGGGATGTTGAACCTCAGTTCCTTCGGGATGTACGGCGCGTAGAGTTTGAGCAATTGCGTCAGGACGCTATGTCACTATTGGAGTATGTCGTTAGATTCAGTGAGTTGGCCAGATATACACCTCGCTTGGTTGTTCAGTTAGGAGATGAGTCCGTAGATTCATTGGGAGATTCAGACATGATATTCGGTTCAGCGGGACTCGAGAGTTAGAGTAGGATGCCTCGTTTTAGCAGGTAGTAGGTATCTCCCGCTGGTTAGGGAGCATGTGGGGCCGGGAGCGAGAGGTCAGACGAGATCACCAGGTCAACTAACACAAAAAAGATACAGTTCACTCAACGATTGCCTTTGGGTTCCGAACTCCATATGGGGAAGGAGCGTTGTTATTTGCGAGGTCTTGAGAGAGAGAGTTTTGGGAGGCGAGGAGTCCTCATAGACCAGTAATCTACTAGTCCTTATTATGAAGGCAAGGTACGACATGGTGAAAGTTTTGTGGGTCAACTAGTTTAGCTTTCATCACCAGCTTCGAATGGGATTTCAGGTACTCATGGGTCTCAGAGGATTCGTATTGTACGTTTTCCATAGCTACGTCGGTAGAGAGATTGTTTTCAGTGTGGAGATGGTAGCCACAGGGTGAGAGATTGTTTCAGGGTACTGGCAGGTGTGTTATAGCAGTGTATTCAGGTGAGTAGAGGTTGCCCAAGAGGGGGACCCATTGATGTGTTTATATAGTAACCTAGAGGCCATTGTGCTAGATATCATCATCCATGTATGTTTTGATGTGTTACAGAGGAGCACCAATTGTATTTCATTTTAGTTCTGCTGGTCGGGACGAGTTCCCTTATTTGTTGTTTCATTTACAGGCGAGTTTCATGTTTTTCACTCCATGTTGTGTTTGCTCATGTTGGGAGATTCTATGAGTAGTAGCCCGTGTCTATCGTTGTTTTATTCATTCTTGATAGTGGTGAAATTAGAAGTGAGTTGTTCTTCGTGGTAAGCTTTATTTGATTTTCCTAAGTACTTTATTTACGGGTTGTGGTTTGATACTCCATCGAGGTATGAGTTCAGCTAGCGTTATGATTTTATCAGATGGGATGAATTAGTGGAGGAATTTTTGTTGATATGATATATTTTCGGTATGTGATTTAGAGTTGAGGACGAGGTCCTCGTGATATTTGTGATTCGATATGTTTGGACCGGGCTGAGTACCGCGGTGGGAATTTTATCAGGATGAAATCCTTGTGATTTGTTCATATGCTTTGCTTCTTCCTTGTTATATTGCTTTTGGTAAGTCAGTATTGATAGAGAGTTGTGCCTATGGGCTTGTTTGATAGTTCCCTTATATGTTTCTAAATTCATATTTAGTCATTTTGTTATGTGCTTCTTTAGTGTTAGCTTGCGAGATGTGTGCCCGGTGGTGTTAGTTGTGGCTTGGTGATTCGGGTGTTTAATGGTGAAGTCTTCGTGTTTATTGCATCATTATCAATATTATGGGGCATGGAAATAGAATTGTTTTTCAGATGTGAGGCTAATTGCCAATGTTGAGTTGATTTCGGGTAGCTATTGTGATCAAAAGGGTTATTTGAGCCTATGTGTGATGTGCTAAGTTGTGTGGTCGTGCCTTATGGGTGTAGTCATGAGTTGATGCAGCTGGTTGAGGCTAATGCCGGATATGGATTTAGAATCGGGTCTTTTGTGAATGAGTAGAAGATGAGAAGTAGAGGTATGGGGATTATCGGTGGTGTTGTGACGGCTATATTGCGGTTGTGATTGTTTCATCAGGCTTATGTGGGTTGGGGTGACGTGGGATCACCCGCGGTTATGTGTTGGAAGTATACAATCAGTGATTGGATGAGTTCAAGGTGAACCTTGGCACATTCGAGGACGAACGTTTGTTTAAGAGCGAGAGATTGTGATGACCCAAAAGGTCATCCCATATATCTCTAGCTAATTCCGTGTTCTGAGGCCGTGAAAACCTCCTTCTATATCACCTCGATTTATGTGCGCAGCCCGGGCGTGTAGCCGGGAAGCCTTTATGTGAAAAACAGATAAAAATAATAATATTTGTATTAGAAATTTGAATAAAGTTGACTTCGATAAACATTTTTGGTAAACGGACCCAGACCTGTGATTTGACGGTCCCGAAGGGTCCGTAGGAAAATATGGGACTTGGGCGTATGCCCAGAATCGAATTCCGAGGTCCCAAATCCGAGAAATAAATTTTTAAAAGAAATTATTTTCTGAAAAAATATAAGAGATTTTGAAAGAGTAATTACATGTGAAACCTATGGTATCGGGCCCGTATCTTGATTTCGGAGCCCGGTACAGGTTCGATATAATATTTGTGTCATATCTGTAAAGTTTGGTAAGAAACAGACTTCATTAGACGTGATTCAGACCTTAAATGCAAAATTTGATGTTTAAAGAATTTTTGAGAAATTTCATTGATTCTGGGGTTTAATTCGATGTTTATAATGTTATTTTGGTGATTTGATTACACGAATAAGCCCGTAAGATGTTGTTGAGGTTGTGTGCACATTTGGTTTGGAGTTCCGAGGGCTCGGATGAGTTTCGGGTAGGTCCCAGGATATTTTTAGGCTAAAAACATAGTTGTTGCAGGTCAGAGAAGTAAAATCTCTGAACCCACCACCGAGGTCCGCGGTCGTTTTTGTGCTGACCGCGGAGGGCCATTGCGGCTGCACTCCCTTTTTGTGCGGTCCGCGGTGAAGGAGCTGGACCACTGGTCTGACTTCGGAGGTCTATAACTTTTGATCTACAAGGAATTTTGAGAGGATTCATAAACAAAAGTTGTAGCCCTTCGTGTCTAGTTTTCAGAAAAGTATACAAATCAAAATTTAGACATCTGTAGAGAATGTTATGGCCAAAATACTAAAGCATGTCACTGCAGTCAGTTTTCCTTGTTTTCTTCACTTTCTTTTATTTTTGGTTAGTGCGGCCGCACTCTCCTTTTGTGCGGTCCGTGGTGGGCCCTGAGGGGGGTATATTTAAACCAGATTTTTAGTTATTTTTCATTTTCCAAAACCCAAAAAACATAAGAGGCGATTTTCTAAACACACTTTCTTCTCCAAAACATTAGTAAGTGATTTCTAACTCATTTTCTTTACTCCTTAACTTCTTTTTACAAGATTTCATAATAGAATCTAGGGTTTTCATTGTGGAATTGGGAATTTTGGGTAAAACCTAAGAATATTGAAATTTGGGGATTTAGACCTCAAATTGAGGTCGGATTCCAAAACCATCTATATATTCGGGCTCGGGGGTGAATGGGTAATCGGGTTTTGGTCCGAATTTCGGGTTTGGACCGAGCGGACCCGGGGTCGATTTTTGACTTTTTGGGGAAAACTTTAGAAAACTCATTTCCATGCATTATAATTGATTCATTTAGCATTTATTTATATAATTAAGTAACTTGTGGCTAGATACGAGCGAGTTGGTGGTGGAATCAAGAGGTAAAGCGATAGTTGAGGCTTGAATTTTGATCGTGGAAGTCGAGGTAAGTATCTTGCCTAACCTTATGTGGGGGAACTGCCCCTTAGGATTGAGTCTTCCTTGTTGGTTGTAGCCCGTGTGTGCGAGGTGACGAGTGTGTACACATGCTTATTTGCAAATAGGTTGGCCTTTAGGATCCATAGGTTCTTGTAGCACTTGTGTATGAATTAATTGTTATATTTGAGTCCTTAATTGCTAATTTCATCCTTTCCGGCTTAAATTAGAATTTCTTGCTTTTGGATTCCTTTGTTGACTATTTGATCTTAATTGACTTGACTGATTATTTTACCTCTCTTATCATCATGCTATATTTTCTTCTTAAATTGCCTAATTGACTATAATTAGTGTCATCAAACCCTATAGTTGACTAGCCGTAGTTGGAACATCTATTCGTTGGAGTCAAGCATGCCCGTAAGTCTTGCATTGTGACTTGTATGACTTTTCCCTTAAGTTCCACCGAGGTCTGGTTGTTAAACATTTATGTTATTGATATTCCTTGATGTTGTCTATTGATGGACCTTTGTTCAATCCGAGTTTTATTCCGTGAACTGCTTAGGCGAGATTGGTTATAGCTGTTTTCCCTTGTCGGGATGATATTGTTTGCATTGTTGACTCCCTTGCCAGGATGTTGTGATTTAGGGTTCTTTTTGTTGATCTTTCCTTGCCAAAATTGTGGTTCTTGATATTGTTTGAGTGAGGAAGGGTGTAAAGCACGAGGGGACATTCCGTGCCGTGTTTATGTTATTTTAGCACGAGGGGACATTCCGTGACATGTTTATATTATTTTAGCACGAGGGGACATTCCGTGCCGTGTTTATGTTATTTTAGCACGAGGGGACATTCTGTGTCGTGTTTATGTTATTTTAGCACGAGGGGACATTCCGTGCCATGTTATGTTATTTTAGCACGAGGGGACATTCTGTGCCATGTTTATGTTATTTTAGCACGAGAGGACATTATGTGCCGTTATTATTTATTTATTGTGAGGATGAGAGTAAAAGCACGAAAGGTGATGTCGTGCACTTTTTTTTGCATGATTATTTTCGTTGTTCCTGTTTGATATTTACTGCACTTGTTTAAGAATTAATATTCCGTTGTTTTAAATTGGATACTCATACTGATCTCTTACTACCTTCATTGACAAGACTTGACGTTCCTCCTGTACAATATGGCACGTTTTGAGTTACGGACTGGGTTCCGATAGATTTATCTTGAGGAGATTATGATTACGAGATTTTATTGAAAGTTATTATTGAGAAAGTAATGGTTTCTAAATGATTATATTTGAACGACGTTTACATCGAAGGTATATTTAAAAAGCATTTGTCTTGCCTAAAATAGTATCTGGAAGCCACTTATCGGGAAGGCATATTTGAAAATTTAGTATTTTGAAAGAAACTATGTTTTTGATATTTCTCTCTATTAAATATACTTATATATATATTTGAGGAAAATATGTTTTCAAACGAGATCTTTCTATACTAAAATGAGTATATTTGCAAAGTTTTTCATATGAACTGCTGTTTAAAGGTTTTCATCAGTTTATGAATTTTAATGGCTAAGGCCCGATGTGAACAAGCAGAAGTAGAGCTGAGTTATTGGTGTTCTCTTTGCGTTGTGTATTCTTTCGGTTTGACTTGTTTTGCTGTCCATCTTTCTGTGTATTTTTATGATGTTTTGTTGGCTAATTTCTATAATTTTCTTTCGCATTATATTGTCATTGTTTTAAATTACTCTGTGAAGTCTTAGATAGATGTAGTGTTCAGATTATTTCTGTATTCATGTCAGTTTATTTTTTAGACCAGTGGTGTCTTGACTAGTCCTCGTCGCTACTCCACCGAGGTTAGTCTTGATACTTCTGGGCACCGCTGTGGTGTGATCATACTACACTTCTGCACATTTTGTGTGTGCAGATCCAGGTATATACATTGTTAGTAGCTGCGCGGATGATTGCCGATGAGACTCAAGGTAACCTGTTGCTGCGTTCGCAGGCTTCGGAGTCACCTTCCTGTTTTTATCCAGCTGTTGTATTTATTTCCAAACAGTTGTATGTAGATTTTTTAGAAGATTCGTAGAGCTTATGACTTGTATTACTGGTTTTGAAAAAAATTGTAAATTCTGTCAAGATTTTATATCGAGACCGTTAGTTTTCCTTTTATTATTGTTGTTATTCAGTACTGCTAGGCTTACCTAGTCCCTAAGACTAGATGCCACCACGATACCCAACGGAGGGAAATTTGGGTTGTGACATTGCTAACCTCGAAGCAGTATCTGCTAGGAGACTATTGAGGTAGCTGCTTTGACGCCCGCATACCTCGACTCTCCTTCATTTCAGTTTTATTCTCTATTGTTCTATCTTTTAGAGAATTGTATTAGAGATTTAGACTATGTTGACACTTAGTAGCTCATGCACTCGGTCACACCCGAATTTTGTAGTTGAGTCACAGTTTTTCTTATCGTTATTTATGAGAATTTTCATTGTTAAACTTATTACACCATGCTTTTGATTTAAAATGCATAGTTATTTTGTGATTGTCGGCTTGCCTAATAATGTGATAGGTGCCGTCACGACATACTGAAATTTGGGTTGTGATAAAAAGTCTAAGATAGTCCGCTCTACCATGTTAAAGCACCGAGTGCCAGTTACAGACTTTGATTAGAAGTCAGGTCATGACAACAAAGTTGTGACTACAATTTCTAGTTAAAGATTATATATTAGGATACGTTCGATGATAAGTTCGAAATCTTGTTTTCTTTACATTTTTTTCCCTCATGATGCTAACTATAACAAAGACTTCTATCTTCCTCTTTTTAGGGGTTGTCTGATAAACAGGATTTTATAGTTAAAACTAAATGCATTAAAGTGAGTAGCCATCAGAGGTATTTGATATTAAAGTTGAAGATTACTTAATAGATTAAACAGCATTTATAATTCTTTATAAATTTGAAGTTTAACTGACTTGACTCATCATTCGTGAATCTAAATGAATAATCAACAAAAAACTAATATTTCTGAAAAAAGGAATCCTCGAAACTTGATTTGCAAATCTATCTCTTTCCGATTGTGAAACGCTCACGTATGAATAATTTTTCTTTTCTTTTGCAACAATTTGAAAATGCTAAAAGAAGTCTACAAGAGTTTTCTCCATTTTTTACGTAGTATTAATCGAGATGTATAAAACCTGATTCAAATGCAATTATCAAACGCATGGGATCAGTAGGACTAAATATTACTAGTATATCTTTGTTTTTCACTGTTTAAAATTGTCAAATAATGAACAAGTTTTTAGTTCTCTTACTAATTAAGTCCATTGAATCGGACAGAAACTTCCATGGCCATTTGCTTCCACTGCCACCTCTTTGTCTAATAGTCTGTTTCGCCAATTTTATTCTTTTTTTTTTGTCAAGAATATTCTTTTTTGACCAAATGTGTATTTTCCTAAAATTTAAAGTGGTTGACCAAGATTTTAGACCGAAAAAAAATACTTTTAAGAAGTAGTAATTTTTGAAAGCAGAAAAAAGTAGTTTATTTCTAAACATACTTTTTCGAAAAACACTTTGAGAAAAATACACTTAAAAATATTTTTAAATGCTTTGCCAAATATTAATTACTTCTGAAATTGCTCTTTAAATTAATTAACCAAATACAAATTGCTTCTCACTCTAAATATTTTTAAGAAAAACACTTTATAAAATAAGATAGATTTTATTTCTAAAAATACTTTTTCGAAAAGCACATTTGAGAAAAATACACTTAAAAATACTTTTTAAAGCTTTGCCAAATATTAATTACTTCTCAAATTGCTCTTTAAATTAATTAACCAAATACAAATTGCTTCTCACTCTAAATATTTTTAAGAAAAACACTTTTTAAAATAAGATAGATTTTATTTCTAAAAATACTTTTTCGAAAAGCACTTTTGAGAAAAATACACTTAAAAATACCTTTTAAATGCTTTGCCAAATATGAATTACTTCTCAAATTGCTCTTTCAATTAATTAACCAAATACAAATTGCTTCTCACTCTAAATATTTTTAAGAAAAATACTTTTTAAAATAAGATAAATTTTAGAAATGTAGCCAAACAAGCTACAAGTTTCCTTGGACCCTCCCCTATACTATCATCATTGCTATGTAATATTGCACGGGACGCCCTATTTGGTGGCCCCCATTTAACCTATACTCTTTTTAATTTATTTTTTTAAACTTGTACCCACTTTTTAAACAACTTTAACCCCCTTTCTCCTCCTCCTTCTCCTCCTTCGTTTACTTTTTCTTCTTCTTCTTCTTCTTCTTCTTCTTCTTTCTTCTCCTGTTGTTGGTGCTGCTATGAAACTTCAGTTCAGAGGGATGAACTTTTTTGCTGAAGATTAACGTTTGCTGCTTATGTACTTCGACCAACCTAATAACTTCCAAACAAATAAAGTTAAGGATGCTGAAGTTCAGCAAATGTAAACAAAAACTTCAGCTCCTAGAATGCTGAAGTTCAGCGAATACAAAACAAACTTCAGCCCTGAAGTTGTTCACAAACATAACAAAGCGTCAGCGAAAACATGCTGAAGTTCAGCAAATGTAAACAAAAACTTCAGCTCCTAGAATGCTGAAGTTCAGCAAATACAAAACAAACTTCAGCCCTGAAGTTCTTCACAAACATAACAAAGCATCAGCTAAAACATGCTGAAGTTCAGCAAATATAGAACAAAACTTCAGCTAAAACATGCTGAAGTTCAACAATTAGAGAACAAAACTTCAGCTACTAGAATGCTTAAGTTTAGCAATTACCAACAAAAACTTCAGCAAATAGAGAACAAAACTTCAGCTACTAGAATGCTTAAGTTTAGCAATTACCAACAAAAACTTCAGCAAATAGAGAACAAAACTTCAGCTACTAGAATGCTTAAGTTCAGCAATTACAAACAAAAACTTTAGCCAACACTTGGTTCATCAATTTTTGCTATTTCAGGCCTATCTACTAGAATGCTAAAGTTTGCGTGATTGTCTTTGCTACTTCAGGCTTGTATGCCTGAAGTTACGCGAAAAGTGAGTACGCTTACAACTTTTTTTTTACAAATCAAGTATAATTAAACTGTGACCCACAAAACGGATATAGATGCAAATGCCCCTCGTTACTAATGATACTAGGGATGTTTAATTCACGGCTCCACCTTTTCAGTTTGCTAAATATACAAAAATAAACTACCACTTTTTCTTTGTTTTGACCTTCTGGAATTTTTTTCACATGAAACAAAACTGCAATTTCTTCGATCTATTATTTATTTGTAGACATGATAATTATTCACATTCATATACTATCAATATCAAACAACAATCTTATGCGAATATACACTTTAAAACTTATATTTACCCTTTTTTATTAAATAATAAATTAATCATTACTAAATAACTTCACTGTAAAAAATGCAAAACTAACCAATCATCATAAATATGTGTCTATATAACTTCTTTTTTAGCTAAGACTATATAAAGTTTTCAAACAATCTCTACAAAATAAATGCTATCCTCCGTTATATTTTCCGTTCAGATTTATCCCTGCCGCCCATCAAAATTCTATATTTGGCCTTATTTTTAACGGCTGGGACACATAGCATATATTAAGAGAAAGAACCAACACAACTCATAAATTAAACCAACCCGACCTTTTCGCTTGCCCCGCCTGACCCTATATCATTTTTAACTTTATTAAAATTTATACCCAATAATTCAGGTGTGAAAGCAGGTGATACAAAGGAGACCTCATGTGTTCAACCACCCAAAATGAAAGATGCAACTAATCAGAACACAGTTCCAGAGAGGGCTTCTGCTGTGAATGAGGCTTCAAACCGTGTAGGCAGCGGTGCCCCCGCTACCAAGTGAGTATTTCCTGTTAAGGGAACAAAGTGAGATATTTGGACTTGATTGTAGAAGTGTCTAATATATCTGTGATCTTTGCTTAATTTCAGGGCACATGTTGTTGGTTGGCCACCCATTCGATCTTTTAGAAAGAATACATTAGCCTCTACCTCAAAGAACAATGAAGAGGTGGACACGGAAAAGCTGGATCACCAGCTCTTTTCATTAAGGTCGGCATGGACGGTGCTCCTTATTTGAGGAAAGTGGACCTCAGAAACTATTCTGCATGTTAGGAGCTCTCTTCTGCTCTCGAGAAGATGTTTAGCTGTTTTACGATTGGTAATCTATTTTGAAGCCTTAACTAGTTCAATTTTTTAGTGATTGGCTTGATTGGCTCAAAATAAGGTTGTAATCTGGGCCGGGCCGTGGGCCTAAACGGGCCAAGTGTGCCGGACTCATGTGGATCGGTCCCAACCGGTCCCGGGCCCAACCTGTCCCGGGCTAAGTGGGCCTAATGGGTGTAAGTCTAAGTGGGCCGGGCTATTTTTTTAAATTATTTTTATCTAAGGCAATTTTTTGTGAATTATATTATATAATTGTGACTTAGATCTTGTAATTCAAATTTAAAGAACAAAAAAGTTTGTAAAGAGATATTCAAGGGAATGCGTTATAATTTTTATTATTATGACATTAATAAAAAATGGAAATATCTTTCTTAGTCTTCCTCCCCAAATGGAATGAGCACAACAAGGTGCTAATACCACCATTAAAAGAAAAGAAAAACTAATGAAGATGTGCGAAAATACAAGTTACATATTAATTTACATTTGTATCTCTTACAAATTTCATAAATCCTTCAAGGTTCGGAGAAATTTTCGTTGGTGGTGGAGGAAAAGAAGCTTGTTCATCACCGCTTCCGGGCGAAGAAACATCCTCCGCAAGTTCAGCTAGCATTTCTTCGTAAGCTTCGTCTATCTCTGGTTGTGATTCAGCAAGTCCAAAGTTTCTTCGTTCCGAACGGATCCAATCTCTGAAGAGCACTGATTTTTCCAAGTTCTCCCTCATAGACGCTCTATGATCACTGAGTTGAAGTCTCGCTTGACTGAAAGCACTCTCCGATTCCACTGTTGAAGCTTGAATAGTTAAAATGTCTCGAGCCATTCTTGAAAGAACCGGAAAGTATTTTTCTTTGTCCTTCCACCATTCCAAAATATTAAAGGAGCCGTGGGGATTCACTTCTTCAAGTCCCTGCAACAAATAAACTTCAAGCTCATTTAGTTGTGAATTATCACTAGTCGTGGAACCTTGAGAACCCCTGAACCCCGTCCAAGCACGAAGTGCTCTTAGTCCCGCAGTTCTTTTAGATGATTGAGAAATAGAAGAAGTAGGAGCTGGAACATTTGGTCTAGAATGATCTAAGGCAAGTTGATAAGCATTATAAACAGTATGAGCATTTATTTTAATTGAGGCTTTTGCTTCCGGAAGTGTAGACAATTCCTCATCTTCAAATGCTAAACCATTATAAATATTTGTATACCAAAAGTGAGGATCTCCTAATTTCATAGTAGGATTTAACAAGGCAGCAACACCATAAATAGGGGGGATATGGAAAAAATATTTTTTAAACTTTTGTCTCATAGAATCAATATCATGTTCATACATTACCCCACCCTCTGAAAATTGATTAAACAAACCAGCAAGTTCTGCAAGACAAACTAAACAGTTAGAAATAGCAGGATAATATCGCTCAGATAATTTATTTGTAGCAATATAAAATTTTTCTAAAAATCCTACAAGCATTTTAACATTAGCCCAATCCTGATTTATAAGGTGTTCATCATCATCAGCTACACGAGCATTAAACGTTGTGTTTATTGGGTTTCTGTATTCATATGAAAAAACTAAACTTTCATACATGTAATTCCATCTAGTTGGACAAGGTTTAGGAACCTTTCTTTCTCGAAAGCCAAATTCATCGTATCTTTTAAAATATTCTCTAAGTCTACTTCTACGGTTTGAGTAAAAAATCCAGTTAAGAGCCATTTTAACCTTTTCAATTCAACATTTAAAATTTTCATACCATCACCGACGATTAAATGGTAAATATGACAAATACATCTAACATGAAAAATATTACTAAATACAGGATTTAGTGTAGTGGTAAGCAAGGCTATAGCATTAGTGTTACTAGAAGCATTATCCATTGAAACTGACATTATTTTATCTCTAATGCAAAAATATCTACAAATATCCGCAATCGTGTTAGCAATAAACTTCCTTGTGTGACGTGAATTAATTATTCTATAAGCAATAATGCCCTTTTGCATTATCCATTCCTCATCAATCCAATGACTGGTAACAGTAAGATAATCACAGGCGTTACCACTTCTACCAATATCGATAGTAATAGCAACACGACAATTTATATGAGTAAATAAATAGCGCAAATATTGTTCATATTCATGTTTATATTTATAAATATCATTTTTTACGGTTGTGCGAGGCCATCCTTTATAAGTAGGATTAAAAACTCTTCTAATATAATGCACAAAGTGACGGTTAGAAGGAAAACTATAGGGTAAACACATAACCAGTAACCATTTTTGCCAATTCTTCACGATCTTTTCTTGGATCGTAATATAAAATGTCACCGGTAACAGTGTTAATTCTCGGTTGAACTTGATTTGACCCGGTACTAGGGTTAACCTGAATAGGTACACTTGTCCCCTCGGCCGCAGCTTTCATTTGAAGAAATTTGGCTTTATCTTTAGGGTGTTTCTTTATGTGTCTAGTCAAACTTCTCGTACCCCCCGGTCTCCAGTAAATTTATGAGCCAACTCAAGTCCACAAGTTTTACACTTAGCCTTATTTTTTCTCTTAGTTGAATAAAAAATGTCCAAACAAAAGATGTTTCGCTCCGTTTAGAAGGTTGTCTAGAAAAAGTAGGGGTAGTAACACGAGGGTTAAGCGGGGAATCATTTGGATTATTATTAGTTGGGTTAACTTCAACAACAGGACTAGTAGGTGTATCATCATCCGGTTGCGTTTCATCAAAATACATAATCATCATTTTCCTCATCATTTTCATCAGTAGTTGGATTACCATAAAGAGCATTCATATATTCATGATTTAATTGTTCACCTGGTGCAATATCATGGTAAAATTGACTATCGGTAAATTGAAATAATGTGTTATCGGTATCAAGAATAGCAGGTTTAGGACAGGTAACATGTTTGGGTCGGGGAGCCGGGGGAGGAGTAAAAGCTTGGCCACTAGATTCACCAATTTTGGATTTTTCCTTACTTTTACCAAACATATTGTGATGACACAAAAGGTCATCCCTCATTGTTATGTCAAAACGGTGCTCCGAGGCCTTGAAAACCTCCTTTTATCTCACCTCGATTTGCATGCGCAGCCTAGGCGCATAGCCGGGAAGCCTTTATGTGAAAAATTGAGGAAAATGCTAATTTTGCCTTTGAAATTTGATTTAAGTTGACTTCGGTCAACATTTTGGGTAAACGGACCCGGACCCGTGGTTTGACGGTCCCGAAGGGTCCGTAGGAAAATATGGGACTTGGGCGGAGGCCCGAAATCGAATTCCTAGGTCCCAAGCCCGAGAAATAAATTTTTGAAAGAAATTGTTTTTCTGAAAATATAAGAGATTTTAGAAAGTGGATTATAGTTGAAATTTATGGTATCGGGCCCGTATTTTGATTCCGGAGCCCGGTACAGGTTCAACATGATATTTATGATATGTCTGTAATATTTGGAAAGAAACGACTGTCGTTTGACGTGATTCGGACCCATAGTCGGGAAATTTGATCTTTTGGAAGTTTTGGATTTTTTCTTTGATTTTAAGGCTAAATTCGTTGTTTAAGATGTTATTATGGCGATTTGATCGCACGAGTAAGTTCGTAGGATATTTTTTAGGTTGTGTGCATGTTTGGTTTGGAGCCTCGAGGGCTCAGGTAAGTTTCGGGTAGGTTTCGAGGTGTTTGAACTTGGAAAATCACTGCTGGTGCACTAGTTCTGGTGTGCCCGCACCTGCGAGACCGCAAGCGCGCTTTATGGTTCGCAGGTGCGGTCCCCTCGCAGATGCGGACCCTTCTTACGCAGAAGCGGATATATTTCCACAGGTGCGGCCCCCTGTGGGCCTGTCCATTTTCGCAGGTGCGACCGATTTCCCGCACCTACGAGCGCGCAGGTGCGAGAGTCGGGCAGTGAAGTTTTTTAAAAACAAACTTCAGTCGTTTCTTCTTCAACTTTTCATAAAAAAGAAGGCCTAGGGCAATTTTCTCAAGAGATTTTCTTCCCAAATCGTAGGTAAGTGTCCAGCAACTAATTTCTTCCAACTTTCTAGTGTTTTTCATCAATTATCATCAAGAATCTTACGGCTTTAATGGTAGAAAATTGGGGATTTGGGTAAAGTTAGGGCTTTTGAATAATTGTAAATTTAGACCTCAATTTGAGGTCGAATTTCGAAACTAAGGACATATTTGGGCTCATGGGTGATCGGATTTTGGTCCGAACCTCGTGTTTTGACCAAGCTGGCCCGGGGTCAATTTTTGACTTTTTGAGAAGAATGTTAGAAAACCTATAATTAAGCATTGGAATTGAATATTTTAGCGTTTATTGATGTTATTAAGTCAATTATGTCTAGATACAATTGATTTGGAGTCAAATTCAAAAGGAAAAACAGTGATTGATTCTTGATTTTGGTCGTGGAAGTCGAGGTAAGTGTTTGGCCTAAACTTAGCTTGAGGGAAGTGTTGTGTCTTATTTGCTATGTGTGAATACCATGTTCAACGTATAGGTGAGGTGACGAGTACCTATACGTTGATGTCAAGCATGCCCATGAGTCGGATATTATGAATTATGTGGTTTTCATTGATATTTACTGTGTTATAGCTTGAGTTTCACTTTGTGGTTATTTATTTTGGTTGAAATTCTTGGTAATGAACATTGTTGAGTATTGGGTTCAGTTGAGAAACTTTATGTGAAGATATGTACTTTAGTGAGATTGGTTATAGTTGTGTCCCTTGTCGGGATGTTATGATTTATTATTATGGTTCATATTATTGATTTTTCCTTGCCGGACTGTTGTTATTGATATTGTTTGGGTGAGGAAGAGTGTAAAGCACGAAGGGTGATGCCGTGTATTGATTATTGTGAGGAAGAGTGTAAAGCACGAAGGGTGATGTCGTGTATTGATTATTGTGAGGATGACAGTGTAAACACACGAAGGGTGATGTCGTGCCATGTTATGATATTAAAAGCACGAAGGGTGATGTTGTTCCGTTTCTTTGATCATTGTGAGGATGAGAGTAAAAGCACGAAGGGTGATGCCGTGCACTTATATTATTATTTGGTGAGGATGAGAGTAAAAACACGAAGGGTGATGCCGTCCACTGTCTTATCTGTGATGTTAATTCCTGTTGTTTAAGCTGATATTGAATTATTGTCTTATTTCATTGTTTTCCTTTATTTGATATTTCTTCCCCAGCATGTTCCCCCCTTTCCTTGCTACTTAGTTGTTTAAATCCTGTTACTATTATACCTCCGATTATTATTAATTGCACAGGTTGTTTTGGTTGTCGTGTCCTAGCCTCCTCACTACTTCGTCGAGGTTAGGCTCGACACTTACTCAGTACATGAGGTCGGTTGTACTAATGCTACACTCTGCACATCTTTGTTGTGCAGATCCCGGTACAGGACCCTACTGACATTGATTGAGGAGGCTGCCTTCAGTACACGCGGAGGCACCGAGGTAGTCCTGTTGGCGTCCGCAGGCCTTGGCGTCCCCTTCTATTTCCTTTGTATTCAGTTCTAGCTAATTCAGAAACAAATGTACTTATTATTTCAAACCTTTATATGTAGTATTCATAGACAGTCTGTGAGTTGTGACTCCAATATTCTGGGATTTGGTTTAGTTTTGTGAAATTTCGTAAAGTCATTGGATGGAATTATATATCTTGCTTCATCTTATATTTTATTCATGTTAATGTGTAATTCACCTATTTACGACTAATAATAAAGGAATGAAGTAAATTGGACATTCACGTTGGCTTGCCTAGCGGGTCCAACGTTAGGCTCCATCACGGTCCCGACGGTGGGAAATTCGGGTCGTGACACATATTTTTCAAAGAATAGGCCATATTAATTATAATTATACAAACAAAACTATAATATTAAAACTTAAGAGTTGGAACGAGTTTACCGAATGACGAACAACTTCTTGAAAATTACATATCGTTGAAGACTTGAATACTTCAATTCACAAACTTGACAATTTTTCACAAATTGCAATAATAAAGTAAGCAATTACAGAAGAAAATTAGAGAGAGATTGATGATTTTGTGAGAAGAATGAAATAATGAGGGGTATTATTGTTGAGAATAGGGAAAATGTGTAATTATAAAAAGTTTAGGGTTAAAACAAAGTTTGGGGGGGTAAAATGACTATTTTTCAAAGTGCCAAACGGCTAATTTGGCAGGCGAACGACTATACTTTAAATATCAAACTGTTGACCTATTTTCAGAAAAAAAATAGTCGTTGAGCCCCGTTGAACCGGCCCACTTAGGAAGCCAGTCTCGGGCCCAAAGCTCACATGGGCTTAAGGAACCAACTGGGCCCGGGCCCAAACAGACCGACCCATTTAGCCCACTACATGTATGGGCTCGCGGGCCTGGGCTGGGACCGGGCCGGAACCGGACCACAATACCGCCTTAGCTCAAAACGGTAAAATATTATTTTCAAGATTTATGCAATGTCCGAGTTACTGCTATTTCCGTATTATGTCAAGTCAATATGGATCTCATGGAGCTCCTGGGAAGGAGATGTTAAGTGAGAGCAAATTGAAGGATGTGCTTCGTGGATCTAAATATGTACTCACTTATGAGAATAAAGATGGTGACTGGATGCTTGTTGTGATGTTCCTTGGGAGTAAGCTCTTGCTAGTTCACACCTGAATTGGGATAAAATTTTAACAAAGTTAAAAATGATATAGGGTCAGGCGGGGCAAGGGAAAGGGTCTGATTGGTTTAATTTATGAGTGGGTTGGTTCTTTCTCTTAAAATGTGTCATGTTTTCCAGCCCTTAAAAATAAGGAAAAATATAGAACTTTGATTGACGGGAGGGGTAAATTTGAACATAAAGTATAATGGGGGAGAGGATTGAACAATAAAACAAAGTAGAGTGATAGACCAGGCCCTTTTCCGCACAAAAATAAACTACAACTTTTTCTTTGTTTTGACCTTTTGGAATTTTTTTCACATGAAACCAAACTGTAATTTCTTCGATCTATTATGTATTGGTAGACATGATAATTATTCACATTCATATACTATCAATATCAAACAACAATCTTATGCGAATATATTCTTCAAAACTTATACCTACCCTTCTTTAATAAATAATAGATTAATCATTACTAAATAACATCACTATAGAAAATGCAAAACTAACCAATCATCATAAATATGTGTCTATATAACTTCTTTTATAGCTAAGACTATATTTAAACAATCTCTACAAAATAAATACTATCCATTTAAAAAAAGGATAACCAATGGATAATTAATGAGTTTAACTTTTACATTTGCAAATCAAATTGGGGTTAAATTTAGCATACTTGGAATCTTCCAACGAGTAACGGCCAAATACATACACAACCCCTTAAACTTGTGTCACGACCCGAAAATCCCACCCTGTGATGACCCAAGGGGTCATTTTATGAATTAAGACTCCGTTCTAGGCTTATTAGCCATAAAAAGACTAATTTTAATTACCTCGATTTGCGTACGCAGTCGGGGCGTGAAACATGAAAGCTTTTATGTTAAAATATGAGAAATAGTAATTTCTAGAGTTAAAATTTAGTTTTAGTTGATTTTGGCCAATATTTTGAGTAAACGGACCCGGATCTGTGTTCTGACATTCCATGGAGATCCGCAGTAAAATATGGGACTTGGGCGTATGCCCGGAATTTAATTCTGAGGTTCCTATCCTTACAAGCCGAATTATTAATGAAATGAAAAAATGAATTAATGTCTGAAACCATTGGTATCGGGCCCGTATTTTGTTTTCGGGGCACGGTACAGACTTATTATAGTATTTAAGTACTATCTGTGAAATTTGAAAAGAATCGGAGTTGATCTGACGTGATTCGGACGTTCGGTTGAGATATAGTGAACTTTAAGTGTTCTTGAAAAAAGATGATGAGTTTTGAGGTTTAATTCATAGTTTTAGTATTTTCATGATTTGATCGCACGAGCAAGTCCATAAGATATTCTTAGACTTGCGTGCATGTTTGGTTTGGAGCCCCGAGGGCTCGGGTGAGTTTTAGGTAGGCTACGAGATGCTTTTAACTTAAGAAAGTTTGCTGGTTTTTCTGTTTCTGGTGCAAACGAATTTGTTCTTCGCGTTCACGTGGCTTCAATTGCAAACGCGTAGAGTAAAATTTAACTGGGTCATTTTGTTCAATGCGAATGCGGGACCTTGGATGTGAATGCGAACGTGATGGGTTGGGGGAAGACCCTTCGCGAACGCGTCCAGCCCACGCGAACGCACTGTGTAACGGGCCTGGGGGAGGGGAGCCTTTATTTCCTCTATACGAACGCGACCTTAGGGCCGCGAACGCGAAGTTCCCAGTTGGTAAAGCATCACGAACGCGTCCGTCTTGTGCGAACGCGAAGGCCACTTGGGCCAGACCCATCGCGAATGCGGGCAGGCTCACACGAACGCGATGAAGGCCTACCCAGCTATATAAAGTCAATTTTAAAAACGACCAGAACCTTTTTCTTCATATTTTTCGAACTACAAACACCTAGAGGCAATTTTCTTCACCCAAGTTCATCCCCAAAGTGTTGGTAAACAATTCTAAACTCTACTCTTTCAATTACCCAATGTTTTTCATCACTTTTCAATCAAAAATCAAGAATTATCATGGTAAAAATTGAGAGTTTGGGTAGAATTAAGGTATTTTGTATAAAATTGAATTTTGACCTCGAATTGGGGTCAAATTTCGAAACTAATTGCATATTCGGGCTCGGGAGGTAAATGGGTAAACGTAATTTTGTCCGAACCCCGAGTTTGGACCAAGCAGGCCCAAGGTCGGGTTTTTACTTTTTTTGAGAAAACTTATGAAAAATCATAATTTTTAGTAAAGTTACTTCCTTTAGCACTAATTATTGATATTAAGCTAATTATGATTAGATTCAAGTGTATTGGAGGTGAATTCGAAAGGAAAAGCTATAATTGAGCAGTGAGTGGCCTGTGGAATTGAGGTAAGTGTTTGGCCTAACCTTAGCTTGAGGGAATAGGTGTTGTTATCTTATTTTCTATGTGTTAGTGTTGAGTACGGCGTATAGGTGTGGCGACGAGTATCTATATGTTGGTGTCAAGCATGTACGTGAGTCTTATACTGTGACTGTTGTGACTCTTATTATGTATTGTCCATGCTTAAACTGAAGACTATCCATGTTGAACAAGACTATGATGATTTCTTGGTAACTGACCATTGTTGAGCACTGGATCTAGTTGAGATTTATTTTGTGAAGTTAACTGTTGGAACTAGATTGGTTATAGTTGATTCCCTTGTCGGGATGTATTTGTTTCGATTGTTGATTCCCTTGCCGGGATATTACTGTTTCCACTGTTTGGGTGAGGAAAGAGTGATAAAGCACGAAGGGTGATGCCGTGCACATTTACATTTACATTTACATTGATATTGGTGCATATGGTGAGGAAGAGTGATAAAGCACGAAGGGTGATGCCGTGCACATATACATTTACATTTACATTGATATTTATGCATATGGTGAGAAAGAGTGATAAAGCAGGAAGGGTGATGTCGTGCTCATTTACATTTATATTTATGCATATGGTGAGGAAGAGTGGTAAATCATGAAGGGTGATGCCATGCATATTTACATTTATATTGATGCATTTGGTGAGGCTGAGAGTAAAATCACGAAGGGTGATGTCGTGCAAGTTTCCTTTCTATTTTTAATTGCTAAAATTATTGTTGATCACTATCTGTGTTTGCCTTATTGTTTTCGTCGTTTATTATGTTAGAAATTCCCCATCACATGCTCTCTTCCCATTAATTTCAATCTCTTTTAAAATCCCTTAATTGTTGTTATTCTTGCTAACAGATTATATAAATATCCAGGTTTTATGTGGTTTCTTGTCCTAGCCTCGTCACTACTTCACCGAGGTTAGTCTCGGCACTTACTCAGTACATGGGGTTGGTTGTACTGATACTACACTCTGCACTCTTTTGTGTAGATCCAAGTACCGTCCAGCGTTAGGAGATTTTAGTAGCAGATATCATTATTCGGAGACACGAGGTAGATCTGCTGGCGTTCGCAGATTCCTGGAGTCTTCTCTTAGTTCTATAGATACTGTTTTATTACACTCAAAACAGTTACATTATTTCTTTCATTCCATTATTTGTAGTATTCTTAGTAGTTCGTGCATTGTGACACCAGACCCTGGGTAGTCTATATATTTAGCTCGTGGCTCGGTTTATTGGTTTGTTTATTATTTTATTGATGAAGTATTTCGATGGGAATTATCAGATTTAGTTTATTTTAGATTGTTTTATCGCGTTTAAGTAAATATTCAAGGAAAATGGCTAATCAAGTTCTAACATTGGCTTGCCTAGCAAGTGTGGTGTTAGGCGCCATCATGATCCTTAAGGTTGGGAAATTGGGTCGTGACAAGTTGGTATCAGAGCACTAGGTTGCTTAGGTCTCACAATTCATGAAGAAGCTTAATAGAGTTTAAAGGATCGGTACGGAGACGTCTGTACTTATCTCTCAGGGGCTATAGATTTTGGAAACAATTCCATTTTTATTTCTATTCTATCGTGCGATTCTTGTTACCTCAAATACTGATTGAGTTCTTCTATTCTCTCGCAGATGGTGAGAACACGTGCTTCCTCTTCCGCTGACCAACGCTCCGATCCTCTAGCAACAGCAGCTCCTACTAGGGGCAGAGGCCGAGGCCGCGCCAGAGGCCGAGGCAGGGGCAGAACTCAGCCCATTGCTCAGACAGCATCCCCAGCCGTGGAACCCCAGATTGAGATTAATGAGGGGGTTCCAGCTCAGACCGTTCCAGCGGGACCAACTCAGGTCCCAGAGGGGTTTATTGCTACCCCGGTACTTCAGGACGCTTTGGTCAATTTAGTGGGTATTATGGAGAGTGTGACCCAGACTGGCACATTTCCCGTAGCAGTAGTCGTATCTCAGGCTGAAGGAGAGGTCCAGACTCCTGTTACCCACACTCCTAATCAGACTACTCCTCAGGTTAATACCCCAGCAGCCAATCCAGTTGGGGTAATTCAGCTAGTTGCTCCAGCGCCGCCTGTTGGAGGGGCAACTATGTCCACTAATGTTTTATGGAGGTTGGACAGGTTCATTAAGTTATTTCATGTTCATTTCAGTGGTGATACTTCAGAGGATCCTCAGGAATATCTGGATAGTTGTCATGAGGTTCTGCGTAATATGGGTATTTTGGAGACCAATGGGGTCGATTTCGCTGCTTTTCAGATGACTGGTTCTGCCAAGAAATGGTGGAGGGGTTATTTGTTGACAAGACCAGTTAGGTCACTTGCCTTGACTTGGGATCAACTTTCTCATCTCTTTTTGGAGAAGTTTTTGCTTGTTACTACTCGAGAGGAGAAACGTCGTCAGTTTAAGCGACTTCAGCAGGGCAACATGACCGTGACCCAGTATGAGAATCGTATTATGGAGTTGGCTAGACATGTTATTATTTTGTTGCTCACAGAGAGAGAGAAGGGGGGGGGGGTCAGATGGTTTATTGAGGGCCTTGCTCAACCCATCAGGTTACAGATGGCTAAAGAGACAGGGACGGATATTTCTTTTCAGGATGCGACTAATGTGGTCAGGAGAGTGGAGTAGGTTCTAGGGATGGGAGGTCAGGGGCCAGACGACCTCGCCATTCCAGTGGTTTCAGTGTGCCTCATCTGGAGGCGGGGTTAGTTTCAGCAGAGGCCATTTTCCCAAGCCATTCCATTCAACACTTCAGGCTTCACATGGTACTTCAGGAGGTCGTGGTTCTTATATGCCTTCTTCTGCTCAGCCGGTCTACAGTGCACCATCAACTCCTACCAGTGCACCTCCTCTCTAGAGTGTTCAGTGTGGTTATACTGGTCGACATGGTCAGTTTGCCGGCTAGCAGTCTCAGCAGCCGAGGCTTTGTTACACTTGTGGTGACTCGAGGCAAATTGCTAGATATTGTACTTCCCGTGCTATAGTTCCAGCACCGCCTGCCCAGCCAGCCAGGGGTAGGGGCCAGGAAGCTAGAGTTAGAGGTCAGGTTGTTAGAGGTGGAGGCCAGACCGTTTGAGGTGGAGGCCAGCCCGCTAGAGGTGGAGGTCCACTTTTTAGAGGTTCTCCCAGAGATGCGGTTCAGGCTGGTGGATCCCAGCCTCGATTATATGCATTTCCAGCTAGACCCGAAGCGGAGTCTTCCGATGCTGTTATTACAAGTATCATTTCAATTTTCAATAGAAATGTCTCAGTTTTGTTTGATCCGGGGTCTACTTATTCTTATGTGTCATCCTATTTTGCCTCGCATTTGGGTGTGTCCTGCGATTCCTTGAGTGTTCTTGTTTATGTGTCTATGCCGGTAGGGGATACTATTGTGGTAGATCAGGTGTATCGTTCGTGCGTAATAGTCATTGAGGGTATTGAAACTAGTGTGGACCTTTTGCTTCTTGACATGGTCGATTTTGATGTCATATTGGGCATGGATTGGTTGTCACCTTATTATGCCATCTTGGACTGTCACGCCAAGACAGTTACTATAGCCTTGTTGGGGTTGCCTCGATTAGAATGGAAAGGGACTCCTGGTCATTCTCCCAGTAGAGTGATTTCGTATGCCAAGGCTCGTCGCATGGTTGAGAAGGGGTGTTTGGCTTATTTGGCAATTATTCGTGACTCTGATGCCAAGGTTTCTTCTATAGATTCAGTTCCTATTATTCGTGAGTTTCCCGAGGTATTTCCTGCAGACCTGCCGGGGATGCCACCCGACAGGGATATTGATTTTTGTATTGATGTGGCTCCGGGCACTCAGCCCATTTCCATTCCTCCATACCAGATGGCCCCATCAGAATTGAAAGAGTTGAAAGAACAATTGCAAGACTTGCTGGATAAGGGTTTCATCAGACCTAGTGTCTCACCTTGGGGTGCACCGGTTTTGTTCGTAAAGAAGACAAATGGATCGATGAGGATGTGTATAGACTACCGACAGTTGAATAAAGTTACTATCAAGAATAAGTATCCATTGCCTAGAATTGATGATTTATTCGATAAGCTTCAGGGTGCCAGGGTATTTTCGAAAATTGATCTGAGATCAGGCTACCATCAGTTGAAGATTAGGGCATCTGATGTTCCTAAGACAACCTTTCGGACGAGGCATGGGCACTATGAATTTCTGGTGATGTATTTTG
Source organism: Nicotiana undulata (assembly GCA_005239495.1). Classification (NCBI taxonomy): domain Eukaryota; kingdom Viridiplantae; phylum Streptophyta; class Magnoliopsida; order Solanales; family Solanaceae; genus Nicotiana; species Nicotiana undulata. The sequence continues at coordinate 15,014 of ML299798.1, read as the reverse complement.
GGTTGACTAATGAACCAGCAGCCTTTATGGATTTGATGAATCGGATTTTCAAGCCTCATCTAGACTCTTTCATAATCGTGTTCATTGATGACATTCTTATATACTCCCGCAATCGGAAAAAGCATGAGCAGCACCTCCGTATAACACTCCAGACATTGAGGGATAATCAGTTGTATGCAAAGTTTTCAAAATGTGAGTTCTAGTTGGATTCAGCAGCCTTCTTGGGACATATCGTATCAGCCGAGGGTATTCAGGTAGATCCTAATAAGGTAGAGGCAATCAAGAACTGGCCTAGACCCACTACAGCCACGGAGATCAGGAGCTTTTTGGGTTTGGCGGGTTACTACCGTCATTTTGTGGAGGGGTTCTCGTCCATAGCATCCCCAATGACTAAACTGACTCAGAAAGGTGCCCCATTTAAATGATCAGACGACTCTGAGGTGAGCTTTCAAAAGCTCAAGACAGCCTTGACTTCAGCACCGGTGTTGGTGTTACCATCAGGTTCAGGTTCTTTCACGGTATATTGTGATGCTTCCCATGTTGGACTTGGAGCAGTATTGATGCAGGATAGCAGGGTGATTACACGCGTCTCGACAGTTGAAAGTTCATGAGAGGAATTATCATGTCCATGACTTAGAGTTGGCAGCAATTGTTCATGCATTGAAGATTTGGAGGAACTATCTTTATGGTGTGCCGTGTGAGGTTTTCACATATCATCGCAGTCTCCAGTACTTATTCAGGATAAAGGATCTTAATTTGAGGCAGCGGAGATGGTTAGAGTTATTGAAGTATTATGATGTCACTATATTGTAACATCCAGGGAAGGCCAACGTGGTGGCCGATGCATTGAGTAGAAAGGCAGTGAGTATGGGCAGCCTTGCATTTATTCCAGTCAGTGAGAGACTGTTAGCTTCAGACATTCAGACTTTGGCTAATCAGTTCGTGAGGTTGGATATTTCGCCCAATAGCGTTTTAGCTTGTACAATCGCTCGGTCTTCTCTAATTGAGCGTATCAGATATAGGCAGGATGATGACCCGCATTTGATGGTCTTTAGGGACACATTTGGACACGGTGGTTCCAAGCAGGATACAGTTGGAGATGATGATGTTTTAAGGATGCAGGGTCGTATATGTGTGCCTAATGTTGATGGCCTTCGTGAGTTGATCCTTGAGGAGGCTCATAGTTCTAAGTATTCTATTCACCCAGGTGCAGCCAAAATGTACCAGGGCTTGAGGTAGCATTATTGGTGGAGAAGGATGAAAAAGGACATTGTTGCGTATGTGGTTCGTTGCTTAAATTGTCAACAGGTAAAATATGAGCATCAGAGACCCGATGGTTTGCTTCATCAGATAGAGATACCTGAGTGGAAGTGGGAGCATATCACTATGGACTTCGTTGTTGGACTCTCACGGACTCAGAGGAAGTTCGACGCAGTTTGGGTTATTGTTGATAAGATGACTAAATCAGCACATTTCATTCCAGTGGCAAGTACTTATACTTCGGAGCGGTTGGCAGAGATATATATTTGAGAGATTGTTCACCTTCACGGTGTACCCGTGTCCATCATTTCTGATCAAGGTACGCAGTTTACTTCGCACTTTTGGAGGGCAATTTAGCGTGAGTTGGGTACCTGAGTTGAGTTGAGCACAATATTTCATCCTTAGACGGACAGGCAGTCCGAGCGTACTATTCAGATTTTAGAGGATATGCTCCACGCTTGTGTTATTAACTTTGGAGGTTCTTGGGATCAGTTCTTGCCGTTAGCGGAGTTTGCTTATAATATTAGTTATCAGTCGAGCATTCAAATGGCTCCTTATGAGGCATTATATGGTAGACGGTGTAGATCTTCAGTTGGATGGTTTGAGCCGGGAGAGGCTCGGTTATTGGGTACAAACTTAGTTCAGGAGGCCTTAGATAAGGTCAAGATTATTCAGGAGAGATTTCGTGTAGCTTAGTCTAGGAAAAAGAGTTATGCCGATCATAAGCTTCGTGATGTGGTATTCATGGTTGGAGAGAGAGTATTGCTTCGGGTATCACCCATGAAGGGTGTTATGACATTTGGAAAGAAGGGTAAGTTGAGCCCTATGTATATCGGGCTATTTGAGATTCTTGAGAGAGTGGGGGAGGTAGCTTACAGACTTGCTTTGCCTCAAGGGTTATCCTCAGTTCATTCGGTGTTCCACGTGTCTATGCTCCGGAAATATCATGGTGACCCATCCCACATGTTAGATTTTAGCTCTGTCCAATTGGACAAGGATTTGACTTATGAGGAGGAGCCGGTAGCTATTTTAGACCGGCAGGTTTGTCAGTTGAGGTCAAAGAGTTATCCTTCAGTTCGAGTGCATAAAGGTCAGACCGTTGATGCAGCTACTTGGGAGTCCGAGTCGGACATGCAGAGTAAATATCCACACTTGTTTGCTAATTCAGGTAATTTTCTATGTCCGTTCGAGGACGAACGTTTGTTTTAGAGGTGGAGATTGTGATGATCCAAGGGGTCATTTTATGAATTAAGACTCCGTTCTAGGCTTATTAGCCATAAAAGACTAATTTTAATTACCTCGATTTGCCGTGCGCAGTCCGGGCGTGAAACCGAAAAGCTTTTATGTGAAAATATGAGAAATAGTAATTCTAGAGTTAAAATTTAGTTTTAGTTGACTTTGGTCAACATTTTGAGTAAATAGACTCATATTTGTGTTCCGACAATCCCGGGAGGTCCGCAGTAAAATATGGGACTTGGGCGTATGCCCGGAATTTAATTCTGAGGTCCCTAGCCTTAGAAATTAATTTTTGAAAGAAATTGTTTTGCTGAATTATTAATGAAATGAAGAAATGAATTAATCTTTGAAACCATTGGTATAATGACCTTATTTTGGTTCCGGGGCCCGCTACAGACTTATTATAGTATTTAAGTATTATCTGTAAAATTTGGAGAGAATCGAAGTTGATCTGACGTGATTCAGACGTCTGATTGAGAAATAGTAAACTTTAAGTGTTCATGAAAAAAATGATGAGTTTTGAGGTTTAATTCATAGTTTTTAGATGTTATTTTCATGATCGGATCGCACGAGCAAATCCGTAAGATATTGTTAGACTTGCGTGCATGTTTGGTTTGGATCCTCGAGGGCTCGGGTAAGTTTTAGGTAGGCTACAAGATGCTTTTAACTGAAGAAAGTTTGCTGGTTTTTATGTTTCTGGCACACAACTGTAACGACCCGGTCGATCGTTACGTAGATTATGCATTATTTTCATTTGTTTCTGCCTTGTCGTAGCTTGGTTAGACTGTTCATGATGTATTAGAGTTGGTTAGTTCGGGCTTGGGGTGGTTATAGAAGGAATTGAGACACTTAGTCTCTAAAAGTAGCCTTAGAGTTGGAAAAGTCAACCGGGAGTTGACTTATTGGTAAACGACCTCGGAATGAGGATTTTATGGTTCGGATAGCTTCGTTAGGTGATTTGGGATTTAGGAGTGTGTTCGGAATATTTTTGTGATGTCCGGTGTAGAAATAGGCTTGAATTGGCGGAAGTTAGTTTTGGCGATTTCCGATCGGCAGTGAAAAATAGGCTATCGAGGTCGGAATGGATTTCCGACAGTTGGAACAGGTTCATATGTCATTTTGGATATGTCTGCAAAATTTCAGGTCAATCGGAGTTGTTTTGGGTAGTTCAGCGTCGTTGGTGGAATTTAGAAAGTTGGAAGTTCATAGGCTTGAATTCAATGGGTTTTTTGAGTTTTGATGTTTCGAAGGATCGACTAAGTTTGAATGACCATACGTGATGTGTTGGTATGTTTGGTTTGGGTCCCGAGGGGCTCGGGATGGTTTTGGATGGTTAATGGGGAGTTTGGAATGATTTGGATGTTGCTGAAGTTGCTGGTGCTGGTGTTTTCGCACCTGCGGAATGGGAGCCGCAAATGCAGGCCCGCAGGAGCGGATGAGGCTCCGCAGGTGCGGAAGTTTGGTTGGGTGAAGAGATTTCCGCAGGTGCGAGGTAATTGCCGCACCTACGTAGCCGCAGGTGCGGGAGGTGGAGCGCTGGTGCAGAAGATGAGGACTTTGGGGTTTTCCGCAGGTGCGCACCTGGGACCGCAGGTGCGGTTCCGCAGGTGTGCGTAAGTGGCCGCAGGTGCGGAACCACTGTGCAGAAGGTATAAAAGCATGCCTTCGCGAATTTGAGCCATCTTTCTCAATATTTCATTCGGGTTTGAAGCTTTTGAAGGTTTTTTATGAGGGAATTCGATAGTTCTTCATTGAGGTAAGGTTTTTGAATTCTAAACTCATTTCTATGTGATTATAGGTCGGATTAATGGTGAAGAATTAGGGAAAAATCAGTGCAAAATGGGTAACTAGGGCTTGGAATTAAGAGGCTTTAGAATGAGAATTTGAGAGGTCATTTGGACTCCAATTTTAATGTTCTTGTTATGTATAGACTCGTGGGAGGATGAGGATTCTTGTGGTGTAAATTTTATCGAATTTCGAGACGTGAGCACGGGGGTTGGGTTTTGACCAATTTCGGGATTTTTGAGTATTTTGATAAATTTCGATCGGGTTTCATCCTTTAGCATATTATAATGATATAAATCTGATTGTTGGTAGATTTGGAGCACTCGGAGGCCGAATTTAGGGGCAAGGGCACTGCAGAGTAGTATCTTAGCCGGTTTTGAGGTAAGTAACGCTTCCAAACTTGGAATTGAGGGTTCGCAATCCCAAATTATCTGGTATTTGATGTTAATTAAGGTGACGCACGTGCCAAGTGACGGGCATGCGGGCGTACACCGGATATTTGTCGATTGGCTCATCCTATGGCACTGCCTAATGGTTATTCCAGGCTGATACTTGTACTGTGAAGGTGGTATTTACCTCTAATATATTAGAAACCATGTTAAGCATAAATGCTAAGGCTTCACACCAATATGTTCAGACCGGAATGGTCAGTTATTGCTGTCTCTATCTGTGAATATTTGCTTTCATGTACTCAGTCCTGTTATTGCATATGTTTCATGCCTCAGTCTCAGTAATTGTTAGTTTATTTATCTGTTATCATTGTTTTGGGCTGAATCTTATATTTGTGAGCCTTGTGAGTGAGACTGGAAGGTATTGACTGAGTGAGGCCGAGAGCCTGGTATTGAGACAGTTATGAGATTGGACTGCACACCGCATCGATCATTGAATCATGCCTTCGTTGTCTTGATATAGCGCTTGGGCTTATAGGAGCCCCTCCGGAGTCTTTACACCCCCAGTGAGCGCACATATATTGAGGGATGGATTTTCCCTGGGCATGGATCTTGCCTGAAGCTATTTGATATATTGAGGGATGGATCGTCCCTGGACATGGATCTTGTCTGAGTGTTATGTTCTGGAGATGGATCTTCTCCGTGGGGCTGGACTGGCCTTTTTCTTCAATACTCGGTGACTACGTCACTTGGGTTTATGCATAATCCGGGATGGACCTTCCCTGGGTCTGAAGGCCAATTCTAGTACTGAGTGGACTTTCTTGTGAGAGTAGGGATACTGGGTACATATCATTTTTGATTCCTTATGATCATATGCTGTTATGCAGAGTTTACAGGCATAATTTGGTGCATCTTTCTTATTTTCCTGCCATATTACTGTCATGTTCACAATATATACTGTTGTTCATAAACATCGGAGGTTTAGTCTGTCACTACCTCTCAGCCCATAGTTTGGTTTCGTTACTACTGAGTTGGTGTACTCACGTTACCCCCTGCACCTTGTGTGCAAATCCAGGTACACCGGGACTTGGCTCTGGTCATTGAGTAGCGGCAGTTTCCATCAGAGTTGTCGAGGTAGCAGTTGGCGTCCGTGATCTCGTCATCTCTTTCCTATTCTACCTGTTGTTATTTATTTTTCAGACTATGTTGGTCGGTCCTCTTTTAGTTACGTTATGTATTAGCAACTCATGCCTATGTGACACTGGATCCGGGATTGTAGGATTTGAGTTTTGATTTGTCACAAATTGTTTCCAAATTCTAATTTACTATTATTATTGATTTCGGATTTATAAAAAAAGGTATTTTCTCTATAATTGAACCTAGATTAGTTATAGATAGGTGGCTGGCCTGGTTCCACGTCAGGCGCCATCACGACTCCGAAATTGGGTCGTGACAACTACGAATTTGTTCTTCGCATTTGCGTGGCTTCAACCGCGAACGCGCAGAGTACAATTTTAACTGGGCCATTTTGTTCGATGCGAACGCGGGACATTGGACGCCAACGCGATGTGATGGGGGGAGACCCTTCGCGAATGCGTCCAGCCAACACGAACTCACTGTGTAACAGGCCTGGGGGAGGGGATCCTTGATTTCCTCTATGCGAACGCGACCTTAGGGCTGCGAACGTGAAGGTCCCAGTTGGTAAAGAATTGTGAATGCGTTCATCTTGTGAGAACGCGAAGGCCACTTGGTCCAGACCCATCGTGAATGCGGGCAGGCTCACGCGAACGCGATGAAGGCCTGCCCAGCTATATAAAGTCTATTTTAAAAATGGAAGAACCCTTTTCTTCATATTTTTCGAACTACAAACACCTAGAGGCTATTTTCTTCACCCAAGCTCATCCCCAAAGTGTTGGTAATCTATTCTAAACTCTACTCTTTAAATTACCCAATGTTTTTCATCACTTTTCAATCAAAAATCAAGAATTTTCATGGTAAAATTTGAGGGTTTGGGTAGAATTAGGGAATTTTATAAAAAAATTGAATTTTGACCTCGAATTGGGGTCGAATTTTGAAACTAATTGTATATTCGAGCTCGGGGGTAAATGGATAAACGTAATTTGGTCCGAAACCCGAGTTTGGACCAAGCGAGCCTGGGGTCGGGTTTTTACTTATTTTAGAAAACTTAGAAAAAATCATAATTTTAAGTAAAGTTACTTCCTTTAGCATTAATTAATTATATTAAGCTAATTATTATTAGATTTGAGTGTATTGAAGGTGAATTCGAAAGGAAAAGCTATAATTGAGCAGTGAGTGGCCTGCGAAATTGAGGTAAGTGTTTGGCCTAACCTTATCTTGAGGGAATATGTGTTGTTGTCTTATTTGCTATGAGTTAGTGTTGAGTACAACGTATAGGTGTGGTGACGAGTATCTATACGTTGGTGTCAATCATTCCCGTGAGTCTTACACTGTGACTATTGTGACTCTTATTATGTACTGTCCATGCTTAAACTGAAGACTATCCATGTTGAACAAGACTTATGATGATTTCTTGGTAACTGACCATTGCTGAGCATTGGCTCAAGTTGAGATTTATTTTGTGAATTTAACTGTTGGAACTAGATTGGTTATAGTTGATTCTCTTGCCGGGATGTATTTGTTTCTGTTATTGATTCCCTTGCCGGGATATTGTTTTTTCCACTGTTTGGGTGAGGAAAGAGTGATAAAGCACGAAGGGTGATGTTGTGCACATTTACATTTACATTTACATTGATATTGGTGCATATGGTGAGGAAGAGCGATAAAGCACGAAGGGTGATGCCGTGCACATATACATTTACATTTACATTGATATTTATGCATATGGTGAGGAAGAGTGATAAAGCACGAAGGGTGATGCCGTGCACATTTACATTTATATTGTGCATATGGTGAGGAAGAGTGATAAAGCACGAAGGGTGATGCCGTGCACATTTACATTTATATTGTGCATATGGTGAGGAAGAGTGATAAAGCACGAATGGTGATGCCGTGCACATTTATATTTATATTGATACATATGGTGAGGAAGAGAGTAATGCATGAAGGGTGATGTCGTGCACATTTACATTTATATTGATGCATTTGGTGAGGCTGAGAGTAAAAGCACGAAGGGTGATGCCGTGCAAGTTTCCTTTCTATTTTTAATTGATAAAGTTATTGTTGATCACTATATGTGTTTGCCTTATTGTTTTCCTCGTTTATTATGTTAGAAATTCCCCATTGCATGCTCATTCCCATCAATTGCTGTCTCTTTTAAAATCCCGTAATTGTTGTTATTCCTGCTAGCAAGATTATATAAATATCTAGGTTTTATGTGGTGTCTTGTCCTAGCCTCGTCACTACTTCGCTGAGGTTAGGCTCGACACTTACTCAGTACATGGGGTTGGTTGTACTGATACTACACACTGCACTCTTTTGTGCAGATCCAGGTTTCGTCCAGCGTTAGGAGATTTTAGTAGCAGACATCGTTATTCAGAGACACGAGGTAGATCTGTTGGCGTCCGCAGATTCCTGGAGTCTTCTCTTAGTTCTATAGATACTGTTTTATTACACTCAAAACAGTTACATTATTTCTTTCAGTCCATTATTTATAGTATTCTTAGTAGTTCGTGAATTGTGACACTAGACCCTGGGGTAGTCTTATAGTTATATATTTAGTTCGTGGCTCGGTTTATTTGTTCGTTTATTATTTTATTGATGAATTATTTTGATGGGAATTATCAGATTTAGTTTATTTTAGATTGTTTTATTTTGCTTAAGTAAATATTCAAGGAAAATGGCTAATCAAGTTCTAACATTGGCTTGCCTGGCAAGTATGGTGTTAGGCGCCATCACGGTCCTTAAGGTTGGAAATTGGGGCGTGACACACCCTCGGGATCGTGATGGAACCTAACATTTCATTTGGTGGGAAAGCCAATGTTAGAATAGTTTATCCATATTTAACAGTTCAGACTAAATAATAATAAAGAAACCGAAATAACTGAAATAAATTTGGAGTAAAGTGCGGAAAACCATAATAACTTAAATATCTAATACAACCCCGAATCTGATGTCACAAGTGCAAGAGCTACTAAAATAATACAGATAAAGGTATGAATGAAAGTAAAGTTGTCTGAATAAAAATACACAGCTAAAATAAAGCAGAAGGGAACTTCAGGGCTGCGAACGCCGAGCAATTATACCTCAAGTCTCTGTCTAATAGTCAACCCGAGAAATCTAATGACCGTCGCTGGGATCGACTCCAAAATCTGCACAAGAAGTGTAGAGTGTAGTATGAGTACAACCGAGGCTAAAGCGGGTCAATTACAATAACCTATACGCATTATAAAATAATGATAGAAAAGGAAAATACGAAAACAAAATTAGATAGTTAACTCATGGAAACAACTCAATCCTCAAAGAAAACCAGTAAATACTAGATATACCAATATTTAGAGTCTCGTACGAAAGTACCGAAGCCAACACAATACAATAAGTAATAGAAAACACATAAACGTTGCAGCGCGTAACCCGAACCCACCGTACAACACTACTCTCTCTTATTCTACCATATCAATATCAATAATAATAAGTAAATATATGTTGCGGCACGCAACCCAATCCCACCATATAATCATAGTCAATATCATAATTCACCCTTATTTCACCATATCAATCCACCCTTATTTCACATGTTGTGGCGCGCAACCCGATCCCACCGTATAAATATAAATCCTCCCTTATTTCACCATTTAAATCCACTCTTATTTTACCTATTGCGGCACGCAACCGATTCCACCGTATCAATATAAATAAATCAATAAGTACAATGAATGAAACACTTCAAATCCAAGAATCTCTATGATTAACGAATACGAAAGCTACAAATCAAGAAGGAATCTCGTGCCATTAATACTGAGCAATGAGACAAGCCAAATATATTACAGTTAAAGGGAACATGTAAGAAAATTAAGGCAAGCATAAATTAAACATGGCGACATGGAAGAAATTAACATTTAAAATGCGAGAATAAAAAATGACAAATAGCAAGTTAAAGCATAGGAAGCAATAAAGGCAAGTAACAATCAAGAACATGGAATGCTATAACTGATGAAATATAGGTAGACATGAAAACAAGTAATTGACGGCGTATAGACACTCGCCACCTCGCATATATGGCTCTACTCTCACATAGCACATAGCTCCAGGGTTCCTAAATCCCTCAAACCAAGATTAGACTCAACACTTACCTCACTCCGCAATCAACTCCTTGTTCAACCATGACCTTGCCTTTCGAACAAACCTCCAAACCACCCAAATCTAGAAAATTATTAACCAAACGATTTAAAATAAGCCTTAGAAACTACTCACAATGAAACAGGTTCGATTCAGATAATTATTGAAAAAGTCAATAAAAGTCAACCCCGTGCTTGCTTGGTCAAAACCCAAGATTCGGACGGAAAAAAAAAATCACCCATTCACCTCTGAGCCTGATCGTATAATTTGTTGCGAAATCCGACCTCAATTCAATGTCTATATTCCAAATTTACAAAAATCCAAATTCTGCTTAAATCCCTAGTTTCTACCATGAAAATCCTAGATTTAAGGTTGAAAACTTATGAAATGCAATGGGTAACTGAAAAGATATAGATTAAAGTTGCTAATTAAATAATTTAAGAAGAAAGTCTCTAAGAAAAATCGCCTCTAAGGTGTTTAGGGCTGAGAGTTTGAAATAAATGGGCTAATTCCCGTTTTTCTCAGCTTTTGTCAAGGCGCAGATGTCGCAATTACGACCTAGGGTTCGCAATTGCAAATCCCGCAAATACAAGTATTGCTTCGCAAATGTAAATAATCCACATCTTTTCTATCATCGCATTAGAGATGATTTGTTCGCAAATGCGAAATCTGGAATTTCGCAAATGCGACCACTTGATCACAATTTTGATCTTTGTTGGCCCAGTACCTCTTAGCAAATGCAAATAACTTGTTCGCAAATACGAACCCGATGGAAAATTGAATGTTCACAAATGCAAACACTACCCTTGCAAATGCGAGGTCTGAAACCTGCACCGGAAACAGATTGAACCAGCTATGATTCTAAATCAAAACCACTTCAAAGCCTATTCAAAACTCATCAGAGCCCTCGGAGCTCCAAACCAAAAATGCACAAAGTCCAAAAACATCATAAAAACTCGCTCACGCGATCAAAACACTAGAAACACACCTAGAACTAAAAACCCGATACCAAAATTAATGAAATTTTTAACGGAACTTAAGAACATGCAACTTTTCAACTAGACGTCTGAATCATGTTCAATCAATGCTGTTTTGCACAAAATTTTGATGACAAGTCATAAATACAAAAATGAATTTATAACAAGCTCCGGAACTAGAATCCAGACCCGGTAAAGTCAAACTACGGTCAAACATAGAATTTCTTTAAACTTTTAAACTTCTAGTTATCAACAAATGGCGATTCGTGAATGGACGAACTTTCTCAAGAAGTTCTGGCTTGCGTCTTCCGCGACCAGTGAATTCTTCTATATATTTTTTTTTGTTTTTTTTTATCTATACTGTTTTGACCTCATGGTCGCTTGCTCATTATATTTTGTATAGGAAGTGACAATATTTTAACCTTGCTTTTTCAGCCCAAGGATCTTCGAGGAGACCGAGGGCTCCTCCTCCTACATTTCATAAGAGGAAGGATGCTTCTTGTTTGGAGTCTGTTCCCGATATGACTGCGAACAAGCGTTCCCGATTGTCTATTTTTGTTCTTTCTTCTGCCGCGACTAGGTCTGCTCGCCCGTCGACTGCATCTGCAGCAGAACTCCTGACTTTCCCTTTGCATCATCCAGTAGACGAGGAAGATGAAGAGGAATCGTCACCGAGTGGTGGTAATTTTCTTCCCGCAAGAAGAGGTCAGTGGACGTTGGCGAGGGTGCTTCCTGGGCAGTGACTTCGGTGATGAGGGATTTCATCGTCCAAGAAATGGAGACCATAGAACTTGAAGATGACGCTAATTTACCGCCCTTCATTCCATAATCGTTTGAAGCTAACGAGGGGTACGTCCCTCCTTGAGACCGTGATGGAATTTGAAGGGCAATCAGCGAGAGTCCCTAATGACTTGCAGCGAGATGAGCCATCAGCCTCGCGACCGGCCGAGGATCCTTCTTCGAGGGCCGATATAAAAGGAAAATGCATAGCCAAAGAAGGTTACGAGATGGTCTCTGATGTAGATGTCGAGGAGGTGAGGATGATAGGGGAGGGACTTACCCAACTCGAGGTGAGGTTGGAGGAGACCACGCAGACTATTGTGATCCCCATGGATCGGGATTTGCTGGTTGACACGGAGAATATGTTCCCTTCTTGTTGGCCCATGTCACTGAATGGGTTTTGAAGATTGACAACAGGTGTCCAGTTGAACCAGGTCCATCATAGCATACACTTCTGAATGAAGCAGTTGGATCACAAATCGTACAAGTCTAGTATATATCAGTGATTGCTATGTATCAAAGAACTAAGAGAATGTCTCCTAATACAAAAAGGTTGCAAATTGATAGAGAAGACAGAAGTTAATTTCAGTTAGGACAAAAATAGAGGAAGGAAGTTGAGTTACAATCAAACTCGTCTACCAAGGAAGAGTTGGATCAAAATTGTATCATGGACTCAACAAACGGCCTCTATAAATAATCAAAGTATTACTGCTGAAAGGAGTGACGCACAAGTGCTAAAGTGAATTAAGTTCTGAAGCAAAAGTTCCAGAGGTTCTGCAAGCAGAATTGTTGTGCGATACAAAGGCTACAGTTCAACTAGAAGGAACAATTTAATTGTTTGTATATCGAGTCTAGTTGATAGTAGTAGGAGTTTAAATATTTTATCTTATCAGCTTTATTAGAAGCAAATTGTAATAGGTACAAATTGATCAAGTTAGAGTTAGCTTGAATTCTATAGAAATTAGCTAGAGGCTAGTTGATACAAAGAGGATTAGAGTTAGTCCTAGGATTACAAAAGAGTTTATTTTGTAAGTCCGTTTTGGCTCAGTGTTTAGTGAAGAGTTTGAGCAAATCCTACTGAGGAGTAGGTCGTGGTTTTTTCACCTTTTGAGCCAGGTGTTTTCCACGTAAAAATCCCTGTGTCTTTACTATTACTGCTTAATTATTCCGCAAACTGTAGTAAGTAGTAGACTAAGAAGAACCAGGTTCTTCTTATTAGACAGCACTCGAAAATTGGGTACTGCACAATTAACTTATAATATTGTGTAGTATTGAAGTCTAAAACATCAATTGGTATCAGAGCAGGTTATCCTTGAAGAGGCTAACACCTAGGAAAAGATCAAGATGAGTGCACCACCTGGGAACTGGGAAGGACAATCAACTGCAAGGCCACCACTCTTCAACGGCCAGTACTATTCTTGGTGGAAGAATAGAATGAAGGATCACCTTATTGGAGAGGACTATGAACTCTGGGACATAGTCACTGATGGACCACTTGAAACAATGAAGAAAACTGCTGAAGGAGTAGATGTGCCTAAAACTAGGGCTGACTGCAGAACTGAGGATCTGAAGAAATGGGAGAAGAGTTCCAAGGCCAAGAAGTGGCTAGTGTATGGACTAGGCCTAGATGAATACACCAAAATCCAAAGCTGCACCACTGCCAAGGAAATCTGGGATACTCTACAAGTGGCACATGAAGGAACAACTCAAGTGAAGAGGTCTAAAGGTACATTTCTATACTCTTAGTATGAAAACTTCACTATGAAGGAAGGTGAAACAATTCAGGAGATGTACACAAGGTTCACAACCTTGACAAATGAACTCAAGTCTCTTGGAAGAGTCATCCTTGAAGAAGACAAGGTTGAGAAGATCTTGACAAGGGTTCTGCCTATCTCCCGGGAAAGCAAGATAACTGACATTCAGGAATCCAAAAGTATGGCAACCCTTAGACTAGATGAGTTGATTGGAAACCTTACTGCTTATGAACTCAGAAGACAGACCATGAAAATGGATGCCCCAAAGAAAGAAAGAAGTCTAGCACTAAGGATCACAGAGGGAGCAGATCTGGAGGATGATGAGATGGCCATGATCACCAAAGAATTCAGAAACTTTCTCATGAGGAAGAAAGGCATCTCTAGAGGGGGAAACTTCAACAAGGCAAAGGCTCCTGAAAGGCCAGCTAATGAGGGATGCTACAAGTGTGGAAAAACTGATCATCTCATCAAGAACTGCCCCCAGTGGGAAGTAGAATGGAGGAAGGAGAGATATGAAAGAAAGAACAGGAAGAAGGAACTGGTCCAACCCAAGAAAACTACTACAAAGGCTATGGTTGCTGCTTGGGGGGAAAGTTCAGATGAAGAATCAGAAGATGGTGAGACAGAAGATCAAGCTCTCATGGCAATTGGAGAATCTGATGAGGAGACTTATGAAGAACCACAGGTAAGTATCTCACATCTTAAAACAAAAATAAAGTTTCTATCTAAGGAGAAACTCTCTGAGTTGCTACTTGACTTCATTGATGATTCTGAGGAGACAACTAAAGAGAAAGATCAACTATCTAAAGAGTGTGCAATGCTGAGAGCAAAATGCATGGACCTGGAAATAAGGGTCAGTGAATCTGAAAAGAAAAACACTGTCTTGATGAACCAGGTTCAACCACTCGAAACTGAGATTCTAGAACTAAAATCTGAAAATTTAAAGTTAAGACTAGGATCCAGTAAAAAGGTAGTTGATCACTCTCATGCGAAGTTAGAAGAAGACTTAGGTAAATTGAAAGATAAAATGTATGCCAAAGATGAGCAGATAAAATCTCTTAAAGAAGAACTTGGCAAAGTCAAACATGAATTTGATAGAACACGTAAGTGGAATAAGTCTTCTGATGCTTTAATATGGCTCCAAGAGAATCATAGTAGCAACCGGAGAGGGCTTGGTTTTGGGAGTCAATTGCCTAAATGGGATCCCAAAAGCAAGTATCTCACTCTCCCTGAAAATAAAATTTGCACCCATTGTGGGAAGACTGGCCACTCTAAATATGAGTGTTCAGCAAAAGAAAAGACCAGTCAGAAAAATTAGAGATTCATTAAAAAGAAAAATTGTCTACCAAATTGGGCCAGAAAAAATCTGATTCGTCCATTCTCTCATGGAAATGGACCCAAACTAGTTTGGGTTCTTAAAACTAACCCCTGATTTCTTTTGAAGGTACAAGTGAAAGGAGGCAGCTAGTTTTGGTTTTTGGATAGTGGCTGTTCTAAGCATATGACAGGGAACGAGGAACGGTTCCTTTCACTTGAAAACCTCAAAGGAGGAAATGTCTCCTTTGGAAACGGAAAGA
>ML299796.1:20589-34371 GCA_005239495.1 Nicotiana undulata | reverse complement strand
GGGGGGGGGGGGGGGGGGGGGGGGGGGGATAAAATCACAAAGAAAGCTCTCATTGCTTGGGACAAAGTCTGCCTGCCTAAAGCTTTAGGAGGTATGAACCTAAGCAATATACAAGTGTGGAATGTAGCTGCTATTGCCAAAACATACTGGGACTTGTCACACAAGCAAGACAAGCTTTGGATCAAATGGATTTCTACATCAAAGAACAGAACCCAGGAACCATGCCAATACCAAAGACTACAAGCTGGATGGTGAGGAAAATATTAGAAGCAAGAGATGTTATTCATCAACTCCAAAGACCACTGGATGGGAAGAAGAGTGCTATAAAACAGATTTATCTACAGCTGATACCAACAATTCCTAAGACTAGCTGGAGGAGCTTAATATACCAGAATGCTGCAAGACCAAAAGCCGTAATCACTATGTGGCTACAATGCCAAGGAAGATTACTGACAGTGGATAGACTGAAAAATAGGGCCTTAATGCGAATGATATATGTGTCTTATGCCAATCCAATAATGAGACAAGAGACCATATGTTTGCTGAATGTAAGTATGCTAGACAATTATGGGGAAGACTGACTCAGTGGGCACAACTTCAAAGTGTAGTGTACAATACATGGAGTGAACACATCCAGTTTGTGTGTCAATATTCCAAGGAAAAAACTGTACCAGCAAAGCTCCTCAAGATGATCTATGCTGAATATATGCACAATTTTGTGGAGGGAAAGAAATCAAAGGATCTTTGAAGCTATACATAAAGATCTCAATAGTCTGGCAAGAGAGATAGCGTGCATGTGCAATTTTAGAGCAATTGAAAATGTAAAGTATCTAGTGCAACAATTTTTCTTCTAGATAAGAGTTGATAGGATGATTTAGTTGTTTTGGTAGTCATGGTTTTTTCTGTGTAATCTGCCCATCTTATCTAGCTAGCTGGGAGTAACTTGCTATACTTTGTAATGTTGCTATTTGGTGATTAATAATAAATTTTAATTATCAAAGAAAAATATGACAATTTTTCATTTTAGAAAGAAAATTTGAGCAAGAAGGCAAGATGCTTGTACACACAAATCTGTGTCCCAAACTCAAAAGTTCAGCCAAAAAATGAAAGAATACCAACATCTTTTAACTACCAGATAATAATTGGAGAATCAACAACGAATTTCATGTTGAAACATTTTGTTGGATCGTGTTAAAGATCGCATTTTCGTAAGAGGATACTTAGAAAACATTTTGTCTCTTTATCACGTTTCACCGGAATGCATTAGATCGACTTTTTCTTTATCATTTTCCTCTATTTCTTTTAAGTTTTCTTTTGCATAACTCTAAGAAGTCTAATCACAAATCAAATCGTACCAATTACCACAATGACTCTGGAACTTTACTTTGTCATTGCATCTTTCACTACTAAGAACATGTATTATGATCAAAATCAACCTTGATCTCTCTAAATAAATAAAAATAAAAATAAAATCTAGCTTGCATGCAAATCCCATCTATATAAGCTAAACAATCCATTAATGTCTCTAAATTTTTGTTGTATAGATCTAATTAATATATTCAGTTCTAAGATATTTTCTAAAAAAGTGCTAGACAATATATATAGTAAATTGTACTTACAACGTTTAGAAGAAAAAAAAAAAAGAAGAAAAAAATACTGACATAGACAACTATAGTGAGAAGAAACATACGCTGGAAGAGTAGTTGGAATACCTTTATAGCATTTTCAGTTTCAAAAATGATACATGTAATTAATTTGAGTGAGCAAAAGCTGAAAGATTAGGCTAACCCATTTTTATTCATGAATACCCATATTTCACCAGGTTAAATATGGGTTGAAGCCTAAATTTTACCTAAATTAAATATCACTCATCCAACCCATTAAAATATGGGCGGATTGACAAAATATGAGCTCATTTTGCCAGCACTAATAGCCCATTTGGCCAAGCTGCAAAAATCAGCTTATTTTGAGAAGTATTTTTTTCTCAAAAGTACTTTTCTCAAAAGTGCTTTTGCTGAAAAACAGTTTGTGTTTGACTAATTAAGTTGAAAAACACTTTTGAGCAGCAATTAATGTTTGGCCAAGCTTTAAAAAGCTGCTTTTAAATATGTTTTTAAAAAAAAATGCTTTTGGAGAGAAACTACTTTTTTCTGCTTCTCCAAAAGCTTCTGCTTCTTCTCAAAAGCACTTTTTATCCTTTCAAAAATTTGACCAAACACCTTAATTTTAGAAGGGAAAAAATAATTTTAACAAAAATGAGCATTTTTGCCTTAAACAAAACTTGGCCAAACAGGCAATTAATCCGTTTTTCTTTGCGTGATAAGTAGTATTTTATTTTTATAGCATGTTTGGCCAAACTTTGTTTTGGGCCAAAAGTACTTTTTTTTGCCAAAAGCATTTTTGGCCAAATAATGAGGTGTTTGGCCAAGCTTTTGGAAGGAAAAAAGTGCTTTTGAGGAGAAGCAGAAGCAGTTTTTGAGAAGCAGAAAAAAGTAGCTTCTCTCCCAAAGCACTTTTTTGAGAAGCACTTTTGAGAAAAATACACTGAGAAGCAGTTTTCAAAAGCTTGGACAAACACTAATTACTGCTTAAAAGTGTTTTCAAATTAATTAGCCAAACATAAACTACTTCTCACCAAAAATACTTTTTTAAAATGTACTTTTGAGAAAAACACTTCTCAAAATAAGCTGATTTTAGAAGCCTGGCCAAACAGACTATTAGTCTATTAAAAAATATCTCTTATAGAATTAGATACTATTTAACTTAAGCTTCTTATTTATACTTAATGGCAATTTTTGGCCCACTTTCTAGGTAAATATTCTATTATTTGGTAAGTAGTTAATTGATTTCTTTCTTTTTCCTTTTTCTTCTTCTCCTTGGTGTGGTATAGCTTTCCGTGTAATTTCACTCGCACCACAAGTTTAATGATTGGTCTATTTGTGTCAGAGTCGAAAGGTGATAAAAAATATATATTATAATATAAGATGAAAATTGATTCCGGAAAAGATTGACTTTATAACGAAGTCTTGTTATATAACGGTGATATTATAGAGATGTCTGGCTAGTAAAAAAGAGAAAGAGAGAAAAAAGAAAAACAAAAAGGCGTTGACGAAGGATAAAGGATTTTTCATTTGAAAAAGACCTCCTTCGTAGAGAAGGCCCCATTTTGCAACGCGTTACACGTTCTCCTCGCTCTCTATAAATAGACTCAAATCCTCAGAATTTGGTGATTCAGGTGTCTAGGAAAGAGGTACATACAGTTTCTCCACTTAGTTATAACTCTGTGTGTGTGTGTGTGTTTTTTATTACTGGAGAGAAGAGAGTGAGGGATGGTGAGAACACCGAGCTACGACGAAAATGGAAAGAAGAAGGGAACTTGGACTCCTGAAGAAGACAGGAAGTTAGCAGCATATGTTACTAAATATGGCTGCTGGAACTGGCGCCAACTTCCTAAGTATGCTGGTGAGAATTATATTGGTTCATTTTAATGTTTAGTTTGAGAATATATTTTCCTTCACATTAACTGATTATTACTGTTTTTTGTACGTAAAGGTTTAGCAAGGTGTGGAAAGAGCTGCAGACTTCGATGGATGAATTACTTAAGGCCTAATATTAAAAGAGGTAATTACACAAAAGAAGAAGACGACATCATCTTGAAGCTGCATGCTCAACTTGGAAATAGGTACTAACAATTATTCTAATTTTATACGTCAAATTTTAGGAGCTAATTAATTAACACATGTTAATGCCAGCTGAGTGAGCTAACTGCGCAATTGAACAAATTAATCATATATACAGTCCAACCTCTCTATAATAATCTCGTCTGTTCCATTATTTTTATAAAGGATGTCTGTTATAGAAATGTCTTAGTGTAGTTCCTTGCATGCAGGTGGTCGGCAATTGCTGCACACTTGCCAGGAAGATCAGACAATGAAATAAAAAACCATTGGCACACCTCTCTTAAGAAGCGCGCTAATTATTATGCGCCAATTTCAATTGAGAGTGAAAGTAGGAGTATCAATCAGGCCAGCAATACAAGAAGAAAGAGTGTGGAAAATCAAAATGCAATAAGTCCTAATAATTGCATGAGATCCGACGAAACTATACTGGAAAGTTCTCACATGTCATCTAAGCAATCATCAAGTGAAGAATTCTCCTCTTACACCAGTACTGATTATCAAGTTTTTCAAGAAGAAACAATATTAATGGAAAATAGTGGAAGCTTTTGGACAGAACCATTTCTAGTGGATAGTAGTTTCAGCAGTAGAACTGATTACGTAGTTCCTTCTATTGATTGTGAACTTGTCTGTCCGCCTTCTCCTTTTATAGGTCATGAATTTCTTTCCTCGTTTGACTTGGATGATTACAATTGGTAAAAACTAGAAAAGGAACATCAGAGCAGTAGTATTTTGTCTCATATTAATTAGTCATATATATCATCATTTTCTCACTTATATCGTTTGCTTCTGCTTGAACGTTAATCGCAAAATGTAATTTAAATTTTCTCATAAATATATAAACAAAGTGACGACCAATGTCAGAAAATATAGATGTTCTGATAGTGTTACAGATAATTGCACAAATGCGATTAATCAAAATGCTGTAACACCATATACGTTACTTCTTATATGAATCTACGTTAATTGTTTACCCTAAAAAAACGGATAACAATTTAATTTATATGTTGTTTTAAGGATATGTGGATAATTCAACACAAATGATAAATGACGTCAAATTAAACAGATGAAAGACGTGATAAATTGTCAAACCAATAAAGAAAGTGATCTCGAACTTAGTAACGGCTTAACGAAGTGCTTGCCTTCGATCCCGAGCTCACAGTAATGAAGGATTGATGAACAAAAGCAAGAACTTTGAATAACAGAGATAATAAGAGTATGTCGCCTTGATATGCGTGTTACAATGTGTCCCTTGAATAATAAGTTTTTCCCTTTATATAGTAGGAGAGTTTTAACATAAGTACAATTCTAAAAATGTTAAAAGTATTATGTCTCGCCGATCACTGATTTTTTGCCGATACGAGCTGAGATTCACGCCGTGATATTCGGTAAGGGGCGGACATCACGACCCATTGTTAGTCGTGTACAACTGCTTGGTAATGCTCTCCGAAATCTCAATCCTCAAATTGGACCTCGACGATATGACCTCGATATCCCCGAGGACAGGTGTTTCGCCCGAGCCCTGATACGAGAGGTTCTTCGCTCTGACTCCGATATATTATGATCAAGTTCCTGCTCTGTTTTGCTCACTGGAAAGTCGAGTCATGCAGTGGGCTCGATTTGCCCGTATACATTATTTATTAAAATTACCTGCATATAAGAACACATACATAATTCTAAAAACTAAATAGATTGACAATCAGTCTTATGAAATTGGTAGAAAATGTATAGTAAAGGTTACATAAACTCAGAAAGAGTTTCTGTAGCTACTGATTTCGCATAAGTTATATACAATAACAATATAAAATTATTAATACAGTCAGCTTATTTAAAATAATTATAATTAATTTTTTAAATAATCTTAACCAATACCCTATAAAATATATAAAAAAGACATGTGATAACATATCAAATTGCACAGATAATATGAAAACTTTTACATTATCATTCAATGTCACGTATATTCTTGCATAAATGATCATAAAGTGATTGATTTTGTGTGACGTATGCACATTTTTTCTATAACCGGCCACACGACAAAGTGTGAAAATATTGGTATTCTCATTCCTTTTTGCACCAACACAAATGCAAAGTGTGAAAATCTCTTTTTGAGTTGTATACTTATTACAGGATTCTTATCTTACCTTTTGGCTGTTACCAAGTATCATCCTTGTCCAATTAATAGTTTGTCGATGGCGGACACTTTCTATAACAACGACAAATGAGGAGAAGTGATCATCAGTGTCACGTCCAAAATTATCCTAAACATGACTGACATCTGGCTAACATCACCTGCCAGACATTATACTTTACGGGGTCGTTTGGTAGGAGGTATAAGAATAATGCTTAATAAAGTGTATTAGTAATGCTGGTAGTAGTAATGCTGACACTAGTTATACTGACATTAATTATGTTGAGGTTATTTTTTATCCACTGATTGATTTAATGTATTAAAGCATTACATAGTTTTTTAAAAATTAAGTGTTTACAAAAGTACCCTTCATAATTTTTAACTTTAGCTATAAAAATTAACTTTATAAATAACAGAACAAGAAAGGCCGAGGCTCTTTTAAGTGATCCATTAACCTATATGGATCAATACAAAAATAATAATGCTAAAAAATAAATTAATACTATCAAAGAATCAAGCTATAATATGGGGAAAATTACTGAAAATCCTTTTACCTGTACACGTTACTTTAATCTATGAAGAGAAAAAAGAAGAAGAAGAGGATTTGGATGCATTCAATTGTGCTTTTCCATGGCCAAAGCGTACAGAGAAAATCTGTTTGCTAATAATACGGGGAAAGGCTTTTATTAGAGATTTAAGGAGGGTAATTAGGTCTTTAATCATGTTTATGCAAGCATTAAAAAGCCTTGCATTAGTAATGTCATGATTTCATATGCATTGCTTATACATAGCATAATACCAAGTATAATGTATAACAATACAAATATTAGTTATACAAAGGTTAAAAAAATATACCAAACGAGGTATCAATAATGCACAGAGCTAATGTTTTCATTATTTTTGCCAATACCTTCTACCAAACGACCCCGTACTAGTATTAGCACCCGTGCATCCGCGCGGACACTAACCATGTTAAATATTTGAGTTATTTGAATTATATGTAAATAATCTTAAAATTTAAACTTTCTCAATAAATATAGATAATCATTAAATATTAATTAAGAAACATTACATGAAAATGATTAAATATTTCTCAAATCTCCTAGTTATAATTTTATTTTTTCTTTTTAGTACCATTCTCGTCGGTGTCATTGGATCCAAAAATAGCCAGAAAACAAAATAATAACTCATATTTATGGCAAAATAAATCAAAAGTTGAGACTATGAAGGACTCTTTGGACACGACTTGACTCTTTTGTTACTGCTTGAACTCTTATTTGATGTGTTGATATTTTCTAAAAATATTCCTATTTTAAAATTTCAATTTCTAAAACTTTATTTTTTAATAATAATTATTTTTATAATAATGTAAGTGAAAATATTATCCTTAATTCAAAACTCATTTTAGTCTACTATCTAAAATTTAAAAAATTCTTTAGCTAGTGATTTTCTTTCTAGTATGACTCCATATTGGTATTTGATTTAAATATGTGAGTTATTTGAATTATATGTAAATAACCTTAAAATTTAAACCTTCTAGATAATTATAGATGATTGTTAGATATTGATTAAGAAACACTACATGAAAAAAAGCTAACATTTTCCCAAATCTCGTAGTGATACTTTTATTTTTGCACCATTCTTATTGGTGTCATTGGAACCTTAAAATAGTCACAAGACGAAATAATAACTCGTATTTATGAGCTATGGAAAAGCAGAAAGGTTGGCACAATATGAACAACTCTTTGATTACGACATGACTCTTTTACTACAACTTAAATTCTTATTTGGTATGCTATTATGTTTAAAAATAATATTTCTATATTGATATTTCAATATCTAAAACAATATATATATTTCAATAATGAATATCTTTATAATGATACAAGTGAAGATATTATCCTTAATTAATTAAAATTCACTTTAATTGGCTATCTAAAAATTTAAATGATTATTTGGCCAGTGAAATTTTATTTCAGTATGACTCCATTTTGAGTTTATCGATATCTCTAGCCACATATATTAAATTTTGAATTGAATACCCTACCACTACAAAAAAGAAAGAAAAAGAGAACGCCGTTGCTAGTCTGTCTCTAAAACACTCGTACCTAGCACAATTTCTTGATAATCCGTTGCTAATCCGTCGCTAGATGAGATTAGCGATGAAGTTTTCTATTTAGCTACAGAATTTGTCCATCTCTAAAACCTGATTGTAACGACCCGGCCGGTCGTTTTGAGCTCTAGTGCGTCGTTCAGTGGTTCGAGGCCATGAGCAGCTTCACTTCGGGTGTTATGACTTGCACGCGTGGTCGAAATTGAATTTTGGGAAGTTCAGAGTCGATTTGGAAAGAAAATTCTCATTTCGGAAGTTTTAGGTTGGAAGAATTGGTTGAGTTGTAATTTTCGAGTAAACGACCTCGGAATCGGGATTTGAAGGTTCGTATGATGATTTTGGACATGGGCGTATGTTTGGACCGGGTTTTGGATGACTCGGCAGCGTTTCGACGCCTATTGTGGAAGTTAACATTCTTGGAAGAAATTCATAAATTTTGGTTGAAGTGTGTTTCTGTGTTATCGATTTCCGTTTGGAATTTCGAGTCTAGGAATAACTTCGTATGGTGATTCTGGTGTTGGGAGCGCGACCGGAAGTGGATTCGAGGTCCGTAGGTCATTTTGGGGTCATTTGGCTAAAGTTAGAAATTTGAAGGTTTTTGAGGAGTTCGACCAGAAGTGGAAATTTTGATTTCGGGGTCGGATTTCGATTCTGGAAGTTGGAGTAGGTCCGTAATGTCGAATATGATCCGTGTGCAAAATTTGAGGTCAATCAGATGTGATTTGATAGGTTTCCGCATCGCATATAGAAGTTTGAAGTTCTAAAATTCATAAAGCTTGAATAGGAGTGTGATTTGTGTTTTTAGCATTGTTTGATGTGATTTGAGGCCTCGACTAAGTCCATGATATGTTTTGAGACTTGTTGGCACGTTCATACGGGGTTCCGAGGGGCTCGAGTGAGTTTCAAGGGTGGTTTCAGACCATTTATAGGCCATTTTTAGTTTTTGGTTTTTGGATACAGAAGTGTGCTACGCGATCGCAGGGAATCGGTCGCGATCGCGATGAGTAAAATGAGAGAAATTGGCCAGTGAATCGCGATCGCGGAAGGCCTTTCGCGATCGCATAGAAGAAATATTCTGCTGCACTGATTCAACTTTGAAAGCTTGTATCTTGCAATCTATAAGGCATTTGGAGATGATTCAAAAATGAAAGTTGTAGCCTTTTGAGTCTAGCTTTCAGAAAATCAAACCATTTGGAATTTGGAGTTGTGTACAAAGTGTTATGATTGATACACTACAACATGTCCGGGAAGTATTTGGAAATCGCATTGTGTTGCATAGGGCTGGTTTTAGTAACTTATATCTCGTAATATATAAGTAATTGGGAGATGAGAAAAGAATGAAAGTTGTAGACCTTGGTGTCTATGTTTCAAAAAGTCAAATCATATGCAATTTGGAGTTTTGTACAAAAGGTTATGACCATTATACTAGAGGCTATCCGGAAGAGCTACCCATTTGTTCTTCGCGATCGCTAAGCTTTTTCCACGATCGCGAAGAGAAAATTTTAGGCTGGGAATTGTTGTACTTCGCTATCGCGAAGCATTTTCCGCGATCTCGATGAGTAAATACCTGGGCAGAAGTTATATATCAAGGTTTCGGCCATTTTTAGCATATTTGGATCTATGGAGCTCAGATTGAAATGATTTTCACCATATGGAATGGGGTATGTGCTTTCTTCACAATTTTGAGTTAAATACATGATTATATATGGATTAGAACATGGAAATTAGTGAAAATTTTAGATTTTTGGATTTTGACCACGAAATTGGACAAGAAATTGAGAATAAAATATATATTTGAGTTCGTAATGCTATGGGTAATCTTTATCTTCAAAAAAATTTCGTAATACGGGCACGTAGGCCCGAGGGAAATATTGTCAACTTATCAATCGGAGTTGAAAATTTATGTAAATTGAATTGTTATAAGTATTAGGGTATGTTTTCATTGATTTGCCCGTTATTTGGCTAGTTTTGGAGCGTTGTGCATCAATTTGAGTTGTCGGAAGGGCTTGGGAGCCGGTTATGGAACTTTGGAGCGTGGTAAGTCTCCTTTCTAATCTTGTAAGAGGTAATTGTCCCCATAGGTGAAATAAATAATTATGTGTTGTTCTTTGTGGGGGCTACGTACGCACGAGGTGACGAGAGTCCGTACGTAGCTACTATTATGCTTATGTCCGGGTAGTCTAGGACCCAAAAATATGCTTTACTTGTCGTACTTTTAATTTTACTGATAAAGTTAAGATGCTTAAATCATATCGAACTTGGAAAATGAATTTCTAAAAAGATTAAACACCTTCTTCTTGACCATTAAAAGAGAAATTGTCATTTCCTTGGGTAATTGTTTCCCTGATGAAGTCGAGATTGACTGTTTGAATGTGTGCATCTATGAGTACATGCGTCGCATGTATGATTCGCGAGCGGGGTAACTATATTATTTATATTTGACCGCGTATGTATGATTCACGAGCGGGGTAATAGATGCATATATGGTTCAAACCGTTAGACCCTTCGGCAGTGCACATTTATTTATTGTTTGTTCGGGCCGTTCGACCCTCGGCATTTCCTGCGCATGATATTTTCTAAATACCATCCGTGAATTGAACTGTTAAATTGCCTTAAGATGTAAATTTCTAATTGAAATGACGGAAACTGGGATTTATAAATTTATGGAAAAATTTGTCCTTTCCTGTTGCTATTTGTTATTTGATTTTAATATCCATATTTGACATCACACTTGATTATATTGAATTGACCTCTAGCAATTTTCAAAGTCGACCTCTCGCCACTACCTCTTCGAGGTTAGGCAGGATACTTACTGGGTATACGTTGTTTTCGTACTCATACTACACTTGCTGTGCATTTTATTGCACAAGTACATGTATATCTAGTGGACCCGCTTGGCGCCGTGGCATGGTTGACATGAGAACTTATGTGAGTTGCACCTTTCGAGACGATCCACAACCAGCAGAGTCCCCTTCATATGTATTGTATTGTATTTTTATTTGTTGTCCAGTTTGTACTCCGGACAAATATTGTATTACATGTATATTTCCTAGAAACTGCTCATGCGCTCGTGACACCGGGTTCTGGGATAATTTTTGGGATGTATATAATTGTTAAAACATCGTTATTACTCAGCAAATTTTATTAATTATTAATTATATAATGAAATGAAATGTAACGATTTCAAAATATTAAAATAGGAATTTAATTTTGACTATTTAGTGTTGGCTTGCCTGACAGTGGCGTCCGGCGCCATCACGACCTTAATGGATTTTGGATCGTGACAACATGGTATCAGAGCACTAGGTTCCCTTAGGTCTCACAAGTCATGAGCAAGTCTAGTAGAGTCTTGCGGATCGGTACAGAGACGTCTATACTTATCTTCGAGAGGCTACATGGCTGTTAGGAGCACTTTCCTTCTTGATTCCTCATCGTGCATTTTGATTCCTTTGAGGCTTATGCCTATGTTTCTTCCTACTCAATCTTACGCGTCGTGAAGCGCTTTCTATGAATCGAGAATTTGAGGAATATTAATAGTACTACAAATATGGTGCAGGGTGATACTCTCTTCATAGTTGGTTGGGGTTGTTGTCGTCGCCTCGCAGGAGGATGTTCTGTCATTTCAACTCGGTAGCTGCACTTCTGAAAGCTTTGAGGCTATACGCAGATTGCTATGATGCTTATGATTGGTTATCGCACGATATTGGTGTAATGGTGGTATGCTTGTCTATGAATTGAAGTAGTTAATGACTTGGAAGGATGTTTACTCAACGCAAGATTTAGAGATCCAGTATTTCATTTCCGGCGAAGGAAAGGCAAACAGACTATAAATGTTCAGGTTTGGGTTGATAGAGTAATGAGACTTGGTGTTTTCAAGTGAGGTGGAATCTTCATCTATGATGTGGTATTGTTGTCCTTGATCGAATAGAATGTGTTAAGTTCGCCTGTGCTATGGGTTCTTCAATTTGCATTTTGATCAGAGTATTGTGAAATGGTGTCGGGGAAGCGGTTTTCAGAGATCGCGAGATGCGGTGGTTCAGGATTGAATGGGTATTTCTAATGCTGACGGCTCGAGAAGGAGGATCTCCGAAAAGGTTTCGAGTGGTAACGATCTGTCAATCCAAGTGCTGCAGGGATAAATATGGATTCAAGGCAACAACTGGGCAGCAAATGATGAGGGAAGACATGTGGGAAGTGTTAGGAAACAGTTAAATTTCTAGAAGGCCGGGTGTAAGAAGCAAAAGTCGAGTAATTGCTTAAAGGAGTGAGTTTGACCAAAGTGGGAGAGTAGCAACGCAACATATGAGCTCTGTGGTAGGATGGTCATATGTATTGAGGAGAGTCTGGAGCCATTTGGGAAATTCATGGTGGATAGTGACTAGGTCAACATATTTTATTTAGGTGCAACATGACTTCGAGTTTGGAATGCGTTTTTGGTATTTTAGCTGATGTCAATGGGGAAGAAGGAACCTCGGTGGATCTAAGGGTTATGTAATTGTAGCTTCAAGCTAAGTGGGAGAGCCCCAGTTCCCCACCGTCTATGATTGGACTACGTGGTTGTCTACTTGTGAGGTTTCGGGTTATCGGCGTAATGGTGGGTTAATGTAGCCAAGAGAGTGCATAAGTTTTAACTTAAGCAAAATAATTTTTAGGGTTTCTATAATTGTCCTTATTGACTTGTGTTCAGGCTTTTGAAGATTCAGGGCTTATGCTTCGTACAAAGATGATTTTCAAAGGAAGTTGGTCTGTCGGGTGCTTTATTAAGATGGGTGTTCAGGTGCCAGCGGAGCCTTGGAGTTGATTATAGTCGAGACCAAGCCAAAGTGGGTGGCTCTCAACAATGGTCCTAATGAATTTGAAGGTTAAGAATGCGGTGTTTAAGGGTTTCAAGTCCGTAGTATGGCTAAGGATCGGGCTCTTGCAACAAATTGTGATAGGAGGCCCAGAATGTTCCATGATGTTTTCGGCTTGCAGTGTAGCATTGGAGGAATGAAAGAAATAAACTCTGAATTTGTAGAAGGATTATCAGGATGGGTATACCAGTCGAAGATGCGAATGTGCGTGCAAGGAGGGTATGAAACAGTTCATGGGTTTGGAGACAAAGTAGTCTAATGGAATGGGGTCACCCAGAATGAGTGTGAGTTAAGTTGTTGTGTGTTGACTGGAGTTGTCATTATTTCTAAGTCAAATTAAGGATAAGTAATTAGAAAAAGGTAGATGGTTAGACATGGTGGAATTGGCATATTGGTGGCAGTGATCAGCTCTTTCAGCATGATTAGTTATGCATGTGATTGGTGACGGTGCGTGCGAGTTCCCGATGGCCGTCGTAATTGATTGTATTTGAAGCATTCAAGTATTATGGCCTATTATGTGTAGGAGGATCTCGGAAGGATTGTGGTGGTATAGAATATTACTTGAGGATTTGCATGTTTTGTGATTATGAGAATTGATGATAGGTGAATTTAACTATAATTATGTCCCTAATGAACCACACTTTGTGTTGTTTTAATGTAAATATTGATAACAAAATGCTCTGATTAGTGTCGTTTGTGCTTTGCAGGTTACATGTCACGAGGAGAGGATATTGGAGCAAATTGGAGTCAACTATGGAGATTTGAGGCCAATCACAGTGATATTCATGAATTGCACTGAACGTTAAGCGAGAAGATAACGGAAGGCAGGCCACCACGACCGCGGTGGAAGGACCAGAAGCCAAAAAAATTAGCCGACCGCGGTCCTGCCGCGACCACGGCGAATCACTGGAAATTCAGGGACTAAAAGTGCAAACACGAGATTTTATTGCCCCAAACCCTATATAAGTAGTAGGATTCTGCCCAAGAGGGGGGGGGGGGGGGGGGGGG